>OZ012741.1:126718978-126872214 GCA_963859935.3 Lathyrus sativus
AATACAAAAAAACCAAAATAAAACAGAGGAGGCAGCCCAAGCAGCATCATCAAACTCCCACAGTTGACAGCACAAGCAGCAGCTCTGACAGCAACAGTTGATTAAACAGCAAAAAGTTGACAGCCACAACCTTCATCTTCATGAATAGCTTCAACAAACAAACTTCAACAAGCTTATAGCTTAAACCAGCAAACTTCAACCAGTAAATAGCTTCAACAAGCTCCTGACTTCATCTTCAACAAGCAACAAAACCCTAGCTTCAACAAGCAACCAGCTTCAACAAGCACAAACTTCAACCAGTAAACAGCTTCAACAAGAAACCTCCAAGGGAGAATCAATTAACAAGATCAGGTTGAAATGTTAGGTAACTTAATGACAACCAAAGGAAGCCACTAAGAACTTAACATTATAAGAGAATGACATCCTCAAAGTTCTACTCTTAAAGCATGCCATTCATCCCTCCAAAGGAGAGATGTGACTTCTTTAAGAGGACTTTATGTCATTAGATTGAATGGAGATGAACAATATACTCCATGTTTGAAGAAACAAGCAAACTAATCTAATGCTCTTCCTAAAACCCTAGTTTCCCTAAGCTCCTGACAAGCATCCACAAGATGAGAAAATCTTCATGTCCATGCTCTTTCAAGCTCTCCAAAGCATCTTCAAGTTGTCTTCATGTTCATCCAAAAGCAAAGGCACCACCACTCAAGTCTAAAAGGGAACTATTGGGTTAAACTAGTCAAGTTAGTTCATTAGAAACACCTAGAAGTTAGTCCTAAAACTAATTCTAATTGAAATACCAAAAATGATTGTAAAATCCTATAAAAAATTCTAAGGGTTCCTAAACCTATTAAGAATCACTCCATACAAAAAACAGGGGGTTAATCAATCATTAAATCCTAAAACTATGTCCTAAACCTAAGGGTACTATCTTAAAACCCTAAAATTACAACACCTATTGTTCATAGTTCAAAACAGCCTATATTTATCTCACAAAATTATGAGAAAAATACTAAGGGTACATGCATTTCTAATCTACACAACCCAAAAAGAATCACCTAAAAATTCTAGACCAAACACCCATACTAAAATCAGCAACAACAAGCACCAAACAAATTGAATTTAAAACCAATTAAAATGCAAAAATGCATGAATTAGTAAAATTTTAATCCTATAAAATCCTACACTCTCTAAAGAGTCCAGGGGTAAAAAATCTGGATTAAAAATATTAATTTTCCTAATTGTTATGAATTAATCTTGAACTATATGCAAAATGATAAAATAAAAGAAAATCCATTAAAATGATGAAACACGCGTGAAGAATAACAATAAAATCATGTTGTTTCTTCAGACTGGGCCCAAATGGAGGTGTCAATAGCAATTGTCTTACTAAGCCCAAAACAAATGAATTAATGAAACGCAGCGTTTCATGTGAAACTCACTTCCTTCAGAAACTTGGAACAAATCAAGGCCGTGGATTGATGGGAATGGTCAAGGTCAAACATATGATCGGATGGCTACTACTCATCGTCTCCAAATGATTCAAAATTGGGAGGGAGAATGGGACGGTGGCTTGAGCTACAGCGCCACCATCGTCTCTGGCGAGGGCATCCCAAAACTTCATCAAACTTAACACTCTAATAGTCATTTCCACTCAAAATTCTCTCCTGATTCCAAATATGATCTCCAATTTTCTTGATTCTCACTCTAACTCCAAACCCGAGCGAATGTTTAGAAATGTCACAATCTTCAAATGTCTCAATTCTTACAACTAATGGTCCTGATCTCATCTACACGCATCAGGCATGAATTCATGCTATCCAAACATGATCAAAACCTCAAGAATCTCAAGATATTCCTCTCAACAGAAATCTTGGTGCACCTAGTTTTGTCTCTAAACACTCGATTCTTGTATCTAAAACCATCTCAGCAAAGTCTATAACCTATCCACATGATCATTTCTACCTAATTCCCTATAATCTAGAGCAAAAGTTGAAAGATGCATACCTGGTGTAAATGGATGAACAAAGGAGGTTCTTGCTCGAATCAAGCTTCAATCTCTTCCAGATTCACTCAAGAACACACTCTGAAGCTACTCCAATGATCAATTTTCTTTGAATCCTCTTCAATCTCTAAACCCGATTCTGATATGCAATGAAGAAATTTCAATTGCTCTCTCTTGATTCTCTTCAATGCTTGCCCAAAAAATGGCCTGAACCAGTTGCAATGGTTATATAGAGAGTGTTAGAACACTCTAGAAGTTTCTGTAATCATCCAAATGAGAAATTGAATTTCTCATGCACTTTGAATTCCTCATATGTGACATTCGGGTTTGCCTCAGTTCTGCAGCTTGAATTCACTTGCATTGTTCATCTCATGATAATTTGAAATGAATGGAAATGGTATCTCCCTTGTTTCTGATCCAAAGGATGTGAATTGATGGAAGTCCTTGAAAATGACCCCAAATGCCAAATGTTCTAATGCCATCATTCTTAGAATGTTGTTTCTGATAAAAATGACCTATAATATTGTGCAATTTGGACACAAAACAATTTCCCCCAAATTTTGGCCTTTTAATGCTTATTAAAGTTCCTTTTCAAAGCCATTTCAAGTGATTTTGTGTTCCAAACCAAACCAAACTCTCATGACCACTTGGTTGCACTCAAAACATCATTTTGAACAAGTTCCATGTTAAACAATTTTCCATTTGAAGCTTGCAAGTTGGAGTTATGGACCTATAATCCAAAGTGACCTATAATCTCACTTTCCCAAAATACCCCTAGCTTGCAAAGATCATAACATGAGTTCTACAAATCCTATCAAGGACTTCTAGTACTATATGGAAATCTAAGAGGATAAGGAACAACATTCATATTGACCAAAAGTCCATTTGAAAACTCTTTGAAGGGCAAAAGTTGCTTGGAAGTCAAGTGACTTTCACAGGTAAATTTCATAGTCATTTGATGACCTGTAACTTGTCTGGGCCATAACTTGAGTTCTACAAATCCCCTTGAGGAATTCTAGTACTAAAATTAAAGGTATTGAGATTCTCTACAAGTTTCATGTTGGCCAAAGATCCGTTTGAAACTTGTATTTTGACTTATGTGGCTTTGAAGTTGGGCACTAAACAGGGTGATTTGCACTGAAACCCTAATTTAGCAACTCCCCACCTTCTTGATTCTTCTTTGCTTGATCTTGGCACAACACCACACATGTATCAACATACCAATCCATGAACCCCATGACCTCAAAGTAGGCTTTGATGCTTTTCAATTACTCAATTGACCTAGGATTGACCCAAATGAAACCCTAGTTGATTGCACCTCAACTGTGGCTCTTGTACTTGAATCAATGACTTGTCTCAGCTTAAATATGGCCCTCTAGGCATTCCATGATATCCATACACACCTCAAATTCACATTCCATGTTTCACATCCCACTGATGATTCTCAATATTCCTCAAGATAGGAGCAAAACCCACATGTAGGCACTCAAACTTCTCAAGACTTCAAATCACTTCTTGATGGCCTGAATGACTTCTCATACTTGGATACGACCTCTTTCTAGGCTCTTTTGATAAGAATCACACTTGATCCCCTGTTGGATGAGTGATATGCTATGATATGCAAATGATTAGAGCTATGTGAATGATGTAACTATGCAAATGAAATGCAATGAAACATAAATCAGGCAAGAAAAGGTTGGGCAAATTTTGAGGTGCAACAACTGCCCCTATTCAAACGGCTCGGACCCGACTGGGTGAAGAGCGAACGAACTTCAAACAATCGAGGTACGAGACGGTTGAATACCAGGAAACCCGGAAATTTGCCAACCGCAGAAATAAACTGCACTGCTTGGGGAGCAACAATCCCTATCTGAATCCGGTTGTTACGGCAACAACTGATCCAACGTCTGATAATAATTCTGATTTCACCTTCAACCACCTATGTAACGCCACAGGTACTGAATAATTTTTGCAAAAACACCTCCGTCCACAATTGGACTAACCTTGTCAACACAAGAAGAGAAACAAATTCGTCAACACGAATAGAGATTCTGTCGTCACAGGAGTAACCTTGTCCACATCTGGACCCAAATTTCGTCAAATCACGAATAAATACAAATCTGTCCATGTCAGGACTCACATTTCATCAACCCGAAGAAATCTCAACAACACAGTGTTGCACCCTAAAATTTGTCCAACCTTATTCACTTGGTTTATGTTTCAATGTCATTAGCATTTGCATATAGAGTCATGTACATAGGTTACTCATCGGCATAACATAAGTATAACAAGTCATACAACAGGGGGGCCAATCATTATTCTCATCTCTAGAAGCCTATCAAGAGGTTATTATCCTGATTCAATCTCATTCAAGTCATCAGAAAAGAATTTGAAAGCTATCAAGTCAATGGGTCAAGCAGTTCATCTATCTCCTGGCTGAGGGTATCTGGGGATCATCAAGGAAAGTATGAGCTGTGAATTGAAGGCACGGGGAGTATCTAGACATCTTGGAGGACTTATAAAGTCATTTGGAGAAGGAGACAAGTCATTGGTGTGATCACAAGTATTGCAGTTGAAGACAGTCAACTAGGGTTTCATCTGGGTCAACTCTAGGTCAATTGACTGATTGAAAGGCATTAAGGGCTATTGGAGAGACGTGGGGTTCATCATTTGACATGGAGAATAAAGATATGTTGTTATGCTAAGAAGAAATCAAGAGAAATCAAGGAGAAGAGGAGGTTCTAAATTAGGGTTTATAGGTAAAATTCCCTGGTTTAGGTCAAACTTCCAAGCAAAATAAGTCAAAATGCAAGCTTCAAATGGATCCTTGGCCAACATGGAACTTTTAGAGGATCTTAAGAACTTTAATTTTAGTGGTGGAAGACATCAAGGAGATTTCTAGAACTCAAGTTATAGCTCTTGCAAGTTAGGGGTCACCAGATGGCACTGAAATTTGTCTGTGAAAGTTGTCTGTCTTCTGACAAACTTTTGGCCCTCAAGGATAATTCAAATGGACTTTGGACAAGCATGAGAGTTGTTCCTCATTGTCTCCCCTTTCCAAAAAGGTATGGTATGCCTTCATATGATTTAGGGAACTCTACTTATGGCTTGTGCAAGACAGGGGTATTTTGGTAATTTGGAATTACAGGTCATTTTTAGCCAATGCCCAAAACTCCTATAAGGAAGCTTCAAATGGAAAACTTCCCAACATCAAAGTTGCTCAAAATGGCATTTTAAGGCTAGATAAGATGTTGTGAGAGTTTGAAAATGCATGGAGCATGGATATTTTAAAATGGTCAAAATGACTTGAAAAAGGCTTATAAGTTAAAAAAGTTGAAATTGGATTTTGGTTTGAGAGATCTACAAATCCAAAATGGGGCATATGATAGATGATTTTGATTGGAATCAATATTTTGGAAACAATGGTTTATCCACATTTTTGAGTTTAGGCTTAAAAATTGGACTTCCTTTGTAATTTTGTTTCTTGCACTTTAAGGTACCATGAGAAATTGTTTGCCAAAGCCTTAATTTTGCATAAAATGCCTTGTTCTCACATGTATATCTCATATAAGGGTATTTTGAAGACTTATCATGAGTTTTATGAGATTTACTAAAAATAGTATTTTTGAATTTCTCATTACGTGAGAAGTTCTAGAACTTCCTTGGAAGCTTCTCATATGTTCTAGATCTTTCCTTTCACTTCCATAAATACCCAAGGGTGAGATCATGCCATGGTTGGTGATTCTATTTGCTTGCAAACCATACTTTCATCTCATAACTCCAAAATTGCATTTTGATTCCCATCTCTCCCAAACTCCATTGTTTGTGCTAGCTATCATCATCATCATCATTCTCCATTGTTGTAGAGTAAAAAGCACGAAGAAGGCACCTCAAATCGTGGTTGGATCATGAGTTCTTCTCCATCACTCCAAGAGGCGTGAAGCTTCGAATTGGCATTTTCAAGAGGTGTAAACACGGATTCTCTTCACCAGCATCATCACCATCATATAAAGATCATTTGGCACCGTTGGCAAGGGCTGAAACAGGGCATAGCAACCATCACCATATCCAATTGGTAAGGATACGTTTTGTTTCGAATCACCATAATTATGCATGGTTAGGGTTAGTTGTTGTGATATTCATGATAGAGACCACTTAAGGATCATTTATGGTGAGTTTAAGGTCAATCCATGGAGGTTCAAGATGTGGTGTCAATTCTTTCAAGATCAAGAATGGTTGGAATATGAGGTTTTAATGCATGTGCTATAGTTTAGTATACTCAGTGTAACATGTAGAACACGTGGCTACAATTATTTTCAAGGTTTGTTACAATTGCATGTCAAGCTTTCATGGTGGAACCATGGATTGGGGGTTTCGGTTTGCACATTCTAGGTGGTTTCAAGAGGAGATATGGACATGGTTGGATAGAGGGCAAGAAGAGGATCGTTTTTGGTCTTTATTTCGGATGTTTTCATGGAGAAACGAGTGAGCTAGAGGGAGTAGAAGATCATGGCATGGAGTGGAAATTCTGGTTTGGTTAGGGTTTTACATGAAGAAGAAAAGGGAGGGCCGTTGGATGCTCCTAAAAGTCTTGACCAAGACTTCCATCGGACGGCCGTGATTCAATTATTTATTTTTATTTTCTTTTTCAATTGCATCTTATTTTACTCATCTTCCAAAATTCATAACTAAATAAATAATGCATGTTTTTTACTCATTCTTTTTTTAATATTTTCCTTAGCATGTCTAGAAAATTAAAAAAATATAAAAATTGAATTTTATATTTTTTTCGCATTTTCCACATATTTTACAAAATAATGCATTCTTTTCCTTAATTCATTTCACACTTGAACTTGTACATTTTTGTTCATGACTTTAGAAATAGATTTTTTGCCCATTCTTTTTTGTGGTGGTTAATATTGAATTGTAGTATTCCCAGAATTTATTACTAGATTTTTTAGAATAAAATTTGATTAGTTTAGATAATTGAACTTAGGATAGTTTAATTAGGGTTTTTAAGTAGTATACTTGAACTTCAACATTTTATTTTTGGGGTTTTTAGGACAAGTTAGCCTATGGGGAATATATGGGACTTAAGGGTAGTTAAATAGGATCCCCTAGAATTTATATTAGGAATTTATATTACTATATGCTATTTTTGGTTGATTTTTGAATTGATTGATCATTTGTGTGGCCCTTAGGGCATAGTTTGTATTGTTTTGCTTTCTTTTCTTCTCCTTTGGGTGTGGAGCTTTGAAGATTGATTTGAGGACCTTGTGAAGACCTTGTGGACGAAGCACATTGAAGACTCAAGATGGAAGATCAAGTTCAAATTCATTGAAGATGTTGTTTGCTAGAAGACTGTTGAAGACTATAGGATTTAGGGTTAGGAAGAGCCCAGTCTAGCAACTTGATTCACAAACATAGATGGCTTTGTTTGCCTCTATCCTTTCTCTATGATGCAAAGTCTCTTTCAAATATCCACCTCCTTCCTTTGGAAGGATCAGTGAATGTATTTGAAAGATAGAACTTTTGAGAGAAAACTTTCTGTTTAATGTTAACAGTTAATGAACCACCCTTGGTAGGTAATTAACTGTCTAACATTCATTCACTTCATCTGGTTGACTAATGTTCATCCTGGAGCCTGAGACTTGAAGAAAAGCCATTGTAGACTGAGGACTGGTGCTCAAGATCTTTGCTTGAAGACTGTGAAGATAGAGACTGCTGCTGACTGAAGTTTGTAATTGATTGGAGATGACTTGAAGATGGGTATTGATGCGGAGCTGCTGTGGCTGTTTATTTTGCTGTATTTCATTTCTTGATGTATTGATTGGTTTTCCTGACTGTATTGTTTGCTGTTTCCCCTGTTGCATCCATGCATTTTACTGTTTTACTGTATATATCTGCTATTGTTTCTGTTTTCGCCTATCCCGTAGGATCTCTGTTTCTCTCTGTGCAAGAGAGAAATATGATAGACATTAGGTCTTAACCCATGCATGATAACATTAGGTTAGTTTGTTTCCCTTCGCAACCATAGGTTAGAGTTCTATCTCTTCTTCCTCAAAACAAACAGAAAAACACCATAAAGATTTCAAACACAATAAAAGACACTTCTTTCGTAAAAGAACGTGAACTCATCAAGACGTCATTTTTGTCCGCCGGGACTGTTAATCAGAAAAACCTTTTTCAGAAGGAATAAAATCAACCAAGACAAGCTTGTGTCGTACGTGGCCCGAACTACGTTTACTCTGATCTTTCATGCTGTATGAAAGTATGTAGGCATAGGATGCGATATCCTAGCGAGCAACCTTCCCCTCCTTTCCCGTAGGTAGGCGAACTACGTTGACTCTGATTTCTCGTTCCAGGCGGGAATACGTAGGCATAAAGTGCGATACTTTGCCGAGTCATTTTTATTTTCATTTTCTTTTCTTTTAACCCCTGACCTGTAGAGTAGATAGAATAACAATCCATACCCGAAAGCAAGCGTGGATCCCGTCGAGTACGACGGACGTGAGGGGTGCTAATACCTTCCCCTTGCGTAACCGACTCCCGAATCCAGGTTTTGGTTGCGACGACCATACCTTTCCCGTGTTGTGCGAGGTTTACTCTGAGCGTTTCCTTTCCCTCCCGTGGGATAAATAACGCACGGTGGCGACTCTTCTGTTCAGCCGGCGCCGATTTTCGCAGTAGCGACAGCTGGCGACTCTGCTGGGGATCCGACGTCCCCTGGCTGCTAAGGACTGCGATAGTTCTTATGCAGTTGGGATCCAACGTCCCTTAAGAGAGTCAATCCTAACGCTTGTTTTCCCGTCGAGGATTTTGTATGGATTTATATTTCTGACCTTTATTTTCAGCATTATATATATGGATTATTATTGCTGTATTGGGGTGTGACGGGTGTTCTGATATTGAGTGAGAAGCCGGACCTGAGCTTGAGTGCACCTAGAATTAGAGTAGAAAGTAGTGGGCGCGTGCCGGCTTTGCTTGCATTAGTGTCTCATGAAATCTACACTCGAACGAGGTTCTTCTGGTTGGCTTCTTTTTCTACCCTTTGGGTCGAAGGGGTTGTTGGTCAGTGATCCGCGGTCGCTCGCGGATCAAAAACGAGTGGTTTTTATAAAAATGTAATATAGCGACAAATGACTCGAAATATCGTTCTCACAAGGATTCTTGTATTATTTTAACCAACTAAAGAAAATTTTTATGGGGGTTTTAAGTTTTGATTTATAAAATAAGAGAAAAAAAAGTGATTAAAAAAATGATTATCAGATAAACTAAAACGGTTAATCCTACTGATTCGGGTTCCGACTTATCATCGGTTATTATAACATCAATCCCTAAGCGGTACCAATCCTATTCGATTATGATATTAATCAGACAAGCGCTTATCAACATCAAATGAATTATGTTCCTGTTTACCGAATTAAGCAAACGGTTAAGAATATGACGAATTAACGAATTAAGCAAACGATAATATGCAATTAAATTTAGGAACATGCATACAATCGAATTTAACCAATTCTATCCTATGAACAACAATTGAATTAAGCAAACAATTGTAATCAAATTAAGCAGATGACTTCATAGAAAAGGATTGAAAGGAATCAGAGTAAATTGACATAATAATAACCTCAAAGTGTTGAAACCGTACACAGCAGGATTTGCCCGGAGGTATTAGTTCTCCATGAAAACTATAAAACAAAGGAAAAAATTCGGAAAAATAAACTAGGTCCCCGTTTTGCATCACAACAACAACTTTAAATAGAAAATAACTGGGCCAGAAACCTAAACTAGGCCCGCAAGGAAAACTACATTGTCACAAGTCAGAAACTTCAACGAATTATTCGAGACTCAAGAAATCCGAATCAGCTCCTTTGTGCAACATGAAAGTTGTAGATCTCTTTCTTAGCTTTCCAACGACTGGTAGAATGCCTCAATCCGATTCCTGTAGCTCCAGTTATGAATTTTTCACTAAAAGCTATTAATGCTGAAAAATAACAAACGAAAATTAAATAAAGCTTAAAATAAAATAAATTGTAAAAACATTATAAAATAGGAAATTAAATAAACTAAATGGTAGAAATGCCTAATTCTAAACATAGAGGAAGGTACATTAAAATGCACTGATCAAATTCCCCCACACTTGAACTTTTGCACTCCGAGCAAAGTATTGTCAAAACTCATGAAACACAAAAACATTCAGCTATTCAATCTAGGCTGTGAACTCCTCTTTGGTCAAGATTGCATTGATAGGTACTACTTTTGCATACTAAGGATATCGTAAGAACACAAATCCGCAATTTTGCGATCATAAGACTCCCTCCTATACAAACCAATCCAAATCATGTCGTTATGCCTAAGTCTAACTTACTCATCCTCTTTTTTCACTCTCTTTCATTCTAGTGCACTCACATTAAGCCCTTTATCTATTCACACACATGGTAATTAAGCTTGTTAGTGACTGTGATCCATATTTTTTTTCAACAATTCATAATTAGACATTTTTCTGTCTTTTCTTTTTTTTCTTCACTTTTTGTCCTTTTCTTTTTCTCTTTTTTTTTTTCTTATTAAGCACGGGATCATTCACTTATTTGCATCAGCTCAATTACTTAGCATGTCATTTTTAGATGGTGCTGACTGCTAGATAAACTACTTAAGAGCTATTAAAGGACGAGAACTCAAGACTAAGCCATAACAAGTATCTAAATCGATTTCCATATTTTGGAGACTCAAGGTGTTAAAACGATACCGATCTTATGAATTTTTCCCAAGTCTCTACAATCTGACCTCCAATCGATCTACAACCCAAAAATTTCAAAAAATGCATTGTGTTTTTCTGAGTAAACAATTTTTTTATTAAATGAAAACAAAACAAAGAAAATTGAAAGAAATAAAACAAAGTAAATGGTTCCCTCCCCCAAACTTAAAGCATACATTGTCCTCAACGAAAGAACATAAATATAAAATAAGAGTGAGAGAAAGGAAGGAACACACCTGAGGAGTCAAGGTGGATAAGTGATCACATATGCATCCTTTCCCAAAGAGAGATTTCCTGCCGTCTCCTCTTCCAAAGTGGGGAGTAACTTTGGATAGCATCCATCGCCCTTGAAATTTGTATTAGTGTCTTCGCCTTTTATTCCAGGATCAAAGAAGAATCTTCGATAAATAAAAGTGTCGAATGGACACGTGAATTTGATATCCTTTTCCACAACATCAGAGATCAATGGGTTAAGGGGTTGCTTCATTGCTTTTCTTCCCACTTCCATCGAGGTCCATCCAATTCTCTTCTTATGTTTCTTCAAAACCTGTAAAAGTTTATTATCTTCATCAAAATCAAGGTTAGAAGAAATTATAACTGGAAGCTTTTTATCCATATCTGAATAAGCATAATTCAGATTGGTATGAAGTGGTTTAAGCTCCAAGGGGGAAGGTTGTTCAATGGATGGTGAGGTTGGGGCAGCCGTGATGTTAAGAGTTTTAGCTACATAAACAACTTCATCTGCATGAAAAACATCACCCTGTACGGCAGCATTAATCTCAGCACAAACAGAACAAATGTTAGTGTCGGTACATGAATCACAAGAGTAAGTATCATCATAATCTAATAAAGATGGAAAATCAGATAACAACTCAGGATGAATATCATCAACTAAATCAGATGGTAACTCTTTTGGATTCACTACTGTTTGGGCAGATAGTTGGTTTGATTCTTGAGCTTGTTGCATGGCATTCAGTGTAGTGGCAAACTGTTCAATCTGTGTCTGCAGAGCCTGAAGACTTGAATCTGTTTGTTGCTGAAACTGAAGATCATTTATAGCCATTTGCTTGACAAGGTCTTCTAATGAAGGTTCAGAAGGTGTAGAGCATACAATTTGGAATTCATTCATATGCTTATTCGGATCCTCACCTGCAAGTCCATTAAGCCTTGGCAACAAGTGTATTAAATCAGATTCCAATTCGAAAGGTACACTAACAACAGGATATTCCATACATAAAGCATTATAGTTCGTATCATAGGCAACAAGTTCTCTAAGAGTTATTTGATTTGTCATATTAAATTTAATAGGAAAATCAACAAAGAAAATAAAACAAAGAACAAATTCGGCAATGCAGCAACAATTAGAAAAATACCAACAATGTCCCCGTTAAGAAAAAGAATGGAAAAATAGAAAACCGAATAAAATTAAATCTAAAAATTATAAAAATATAACTAAAAATCAAATAAAATCAAAATGAGTCAATAAAAAAATTTTCGGATTTTTTTGAAAATATGAAAATAGAAAAAAAATAAAATAAAATAGAAAAATAACTAATTTGCGATTTTCAGGGTCAAAATCTTTTAGAATTTTATTCTAAATGAGTATTGTTAAACGATTTATTTATGATTTTCTGGAAAAAATTCGGAGCAAATCGGAACAATAGCTTACAAACTCACCTGATAGGCTGAAACGCTTACCACTGTACTGCAACCCTGAAAATTTACACACAAAAACAAAAGACAAAAAACAAAAAAAAACAAAAACTCTAAAATTAAAATTTTACATTTGGCTAAAATTAATAAGAATCCCCGGCAACGGCGCCAATTTGATCCGCGGTCGCTCGCGGATCAAAAACGAGTGGTTTTTATAAAAATGTAATATAGCGACAAATGACTCGAAATATCGTTCTCACAAGGATTCTTGTATTATTTTAACCAACTAAAGAAAATTTTTATGGGGGTTTTAAGTTTTGATTTATAAAATAAGAGAAAAAAAAAGTGATTAAAAAAAATGATTATCAGATAAACTAAAACGGTTAATCCTACTGATTCGGGTTCCGACTTATCATCGGTTATTATAACATCAATCCCTAAGCGGTACCAATCCTATTCGATTATGATATTAATCAGACAAGCGCTTATCAACATCAAATGAATTATGTTCCTGTTTACCGAATTAAGCAAACGGTTAAGAATATGACGAATTAACGAATTAAGCAAACGATAATATGCAATTAAATTTAGGAACATGCATACAATCGAATTTAACCAATTCTATCCTATGAACAACAATTGAATTAAGCAAACAATTGTAATCAAATTAAGCAGATGACTTCATAGAAAAGGATTGAAAGGAATCAGAGTAAATTGACATAATAATAACCTCAAAGTGTTGAAACCGTACACAGCAGGATTTGCCCGGAGGTATTAGTTCTCCATGAAAACTATAAAACAAAGGAAAAAATTCGGAAAAATAAACTAGGTCCCCGTTTTGCATCACAACAACAACTTTAAATAGAAAATAACTGGGCCAGAAACCTAAACTAGGCCCGCAAGGAAAACTACATTGTCACAAGTCAGAAACTTCAACGAATTATTCGAGACTCAAGAAATCCGAATCAGCTCCTTTGTGCAACATGAAAGTTGTAGATCTCTTTCTTAGCTTTCCAACGACCGGTAGAATGCCTCAATCCGATTCCTGTAGCTCCAGTTATGAATTTTTCACTAAAAGCTATTAATGCTGAAAAATAACAAACGAAAATTAAATAAAGCTTAAAATAAAATAAATTGTAAAAACATTATAAAATAGGAAATTAAATAAACTAAATGGTAGAAATGCCTAAGTCTAAACATAGAGGAAGGTACATTAAAATGCACTGATCAGTCAGCTGAATTGTCGACTCCGGGAACCGATCATTTGGAAGTTGGCTAAGTGAGGCCTCTTCAGGATTTGATGATGCCACTCCTTCTGGGAATTGTATCATCAACCCTGAAAGTCTGTGACGCCGACGACCGCATAGGATGCCATACCTTTGTCAGTTACTAGGACATCCACCTGTGAGAGGGTTTGGGGTTATGCAGGTAACTAGACCTTCAGACTACCGGTTATTTCTTGATCAGAGATCCTGGGTATTTATGGAGAGTTAGGGGGTCTGTCAGAGACCAGTTGGAGGTATGATCTGAGGTCCGCCAGAGACCAGTTGGAGTTATGGTGTGAGGTCTGTCAGAGACCATTGTTGGAGCTTTGTTTTAGGTCTATCTGAGACCAAGGTTTGAGGACTTCTATGGAGTCTATCCGAGACTTCTTGATATGGTTCAGGCTATTCAGCTACGGCATTTGGTCCCTGTTGCATGTTACTTGCATTGCATTGTTTACATACCCATTATCATTGCATCCCATTAACGTGTGTCTGTGCTGCAGGTGCATTTGCATATCCTCCGATTCTAGTGCCCAGACTTCTGAGTATTGACTATGGCTAGTTTGAGGAAGACAGTTGCGTATAAGCTGCCTTCACCTGATCTTACTTCTTTGCTTGGTCTGATATCTCTTGCCGATGAGGAGGTTAGGAGAAGCTTCAGAATGAGTCACGGGAGATTACTGAGATTAGTCTGCAAGCCCACTGCTGATGAGATGAACGGGCTATACACCTTGATGCAGTTCTATGATCCCGCATTGAGATGTTTTACGTTTGCTGACTTCATTCTAGGGCCTACCATTGAGGAGTATGTGGAGTTTACTGAGTTACCGGTGCAGAACAAGGTTCCCTTTATTCACTCTGCTGCTGAGCCCAAGTTGGAGGACTTAGCCAAAGCCTTACATATGGACGCTGCAGAACTGTTATTGACTTCTTGGCTTGGGGTATCAGGTTTCTCTCTTGATTTCTTGGTTGGCAAAGCTCAGGAGTATGCCAAGAGCGGATGTTGGATGGTTTTCAATGCTATTTTGGCTCTCTGTATTTATGGGATTGTGCTGTTCCCTAACTTACCCAACTTCGTAGACCTGGATGCTTTCCATCTATTCGCTGCCGGCAATCCAGTGCCAACGTTGATCGGAGACTTCTACCACTCATTGCACTACAAGAACGAAAACCGAAGGGGAAAAGTTGTTTACTGCTGTGCTCCTTTATTGAATATGTGGTTTAAAAGCCACCATCCCCTGAAGGGATCTTTTTTTGAAGAGTGCAACCACTGCTAGCTGGTCTGAACGCCTGATGAGGCTATCTTCCGAAGACATTAGATGGTTTGACAGAGACCTACTGGGATCTGAACTTATCTTCAGTTGTTCGGGGTACCCTAACGTCCCGTTGATTGGAAGGAAAGGGTGTATCAACTACAACCCATCTCTGTTCGTCCGTCAGTTCGGATATGCGCTGAAGAACCCGCCAAAGGAGGAGGAAGTGCAGGAATCTCTGTACTTCACCGGAGACGTGAAGGGGGAGTTACTAGCCAAGCTGCAACATGCCTGGACGCGTATTATCCGAAGGGGGAAGCCGTTGTTAGGAAAGAATGATTGTCAGGCCTATGCACCTTATAGAGTTTGGATTCAGGAGAGAGCCAGTCAGTTGAGGATGCCGTTTCCAGATGCACCAATTCTTGTTCCTATTCCGGTAGCGGAGCCAACTACTGTTTCTCGGGAAGCCTACGAGCAAGTGGTGAGAGAAAAAGAAGCCTTGTTAAAGATCAACGAAGGGTTAGAGCAGGAGCTAGCCCAAATACGCAGCGAGAAAAACAAGGCCGTCCATGCTTTCCAATAGCAAATTGAGCGAATAAACAGATTAGGCGCTGAGCTAGCTGAGGAGAGGAAGAAACGCGAACGTCTGGGGCAAGAGTTCAGAAGCTCCCATGACATGCTCGAATCCAAGAAGAAAGCGCTTGACATCGCTCACCGAGAGATCTCTTCCTGCAATAAGACTTGGAATGCCACGCTCACCAACAATAAGAAGAGGGAAGATAAGTTGAAGCAGCAAATTTCCGACCTCGAAGAGCAGTTGAAGTCCAGCATCAAGAAGTGTGAAGAAGAAGTGATGACCCGGTACAGTCTCCAGAACGCACTGAACAAGGCCATCAAAGGCAGAGATGAAGCCGTGTCTCAGAAGCGTAAACTAGAGGATCGCTTCGGAGACGGGGCATGGGAAGAAACTGCTGAAGACGTGCGCCGTGTTCTTAAGAAGAGAAACCAACTTGTTGAAGGGCTGCTTGATCGACCAAGTCATCCGGAGACCAAGAAATTGCTAGAAGAGTACCAGACTTCTGGGAGGATTTGACCACTTCATGTAGTAGCTTGTATGCTTTATTTGCATAGTGCTGACCATCACCAGGATTGTTGGTTGAGGTCATGCCTTCTTATTGTACTCAGTGATATTGTATTCTTGGCCTATTAGTTTTCTCAGCAATATATGAGGCTTTCTATGATTCAGCTCCGATCTTTGTATTGCTAGCACTGTCACTGCACCGGTACCTTCACACTAGAATCGGGGAATGAATTTCCCTAATGCACAGACACACACATTGCATTGCATTCATATTCATATTGCATTACAGGTAATTATTAAACTGTAGCTCATCTCCTGTATCTCTCAGGTCCCCCAGGATTATCGGCTGAAGAATTCCCTAACATTCAACCAGAAGCAGCAGCAAGGAAGTCATGAGTCAGGATCCGACTGAGATGCAAGAGGTGCACGACAACATAATGCGGCTCATACAGGTAATGGAAGCCATGGCCGAGAGTCAGAAACAGTTGCAGAACATGGTGCAGCCTCTGATTGCGCGGGCTGATGATAGGGCTACCGACTTTGCTCAGCTAGAGAATCAAGGTTTTCTCCCAGGCCGCATACGCCAACTTGTGGGGGTAGCCATCAAACAGGTTCAAGCAGAATTAACGGATGTTCGAGGCCAGCTGGGGCAGTTCACGAAAGATATGCAAGAGTTGCGCTCGAATCAAGAGACGCTAGAAGAAGAGAACTGTCGACTGAAGGCACAGATAAGGTTGATGGCTGAAGTATTAAGGAACGTACTCAGGAGAGAAGGAGGGCAAATGTCGGAAGACGCGGCTGGCTTATCTGTTCCTCAGGGGTCTGAAGAACCATTACCCACGCAGGATAGGCTTAAGAGACCCTCTCCACGGTTCGAAGCTCAGGAGTCTCCTCGTCAGTAGTCGCAATTGATTTTGCAGGATAACTCAAGGAGGTGGGGTAAGAGAATGAGGTTTTCTAACAGAGTATTTGATGAGATCCCTGTGGATTATGATCAGCTGGTGCAACTCTTGTTCCAACTTCAACTGGTTGAGCCCCGCATTTTGGTTCCACTGACAGGGCAGCCACCACCAGACTATGACCTGAACGCCCATTGTGCCTTCCACTCCGGAGCACCGGGGCATAGCATTGCAAACTGCAAAGCTTTTAAGCATAAGATTCAAGATTTGCTGGATGAGAAAATAATTGAGTTTGTACCGGGGGGCATAAAAGTTGCAGGGACTGATATTCCCATTTCTCCGCCAGAGGTTGCAGATGAATCGAGGTATATCCCAGAGCCACTGGAAGCTAAGTCTCCATGTCCACAACAGTTGCCAATTCCAGGGTTGAACTTGAGGATGATAACGCGTGAGCCTAAGGAAACGTCCGAGCAAAGCCAACAGCCTACAAGACGCCAGTATACGACTCAGCAAAGAATTCGGGAAAAAAAGCCAAGGAGGGTGTTTGAGAAGCCTCCCTCAACGTACGCAGATTTGTTACAGACACTACTAAGATTGAACTTGGTGGAGAAAAGAACTCTGGCGCCAATAACCGGCACTCTGCCGGATGGCTATGATGCAAGCAGGCACTGTGAATTCCACTCCGGGGCTCCCGGACATGATATTGAAGGTTGCCACGCGTTCAAGCATAACGTCCAAGATTTAATCGACAACAGGGTCATTAACTTCTCCGATAGGGTCCCCAAGGTGGTGCAAAGCCATAGACAAGCAAAAGCCGGGGTGATGAAAAGGTTTCCCAGATTTGATCGGGCCCGTGAAAGAAGATCGAGACAGCAGTAGACTACCCCTGATGATAGCTTCTGAGAATGGTTGACTCGCCAATAAGTCAAAGTGTAGGAAGTCCAGTTCTGAGACACCGACATTTTTCATGTTATCTTGTTCATGTCCGCGCATTCGTAGTTTCTTTTCTGTGTAATTGCAAATTTCGCTCTTAAAACTTGTTGTTTTTCAATTGATATTAATAAACGAAATGAATATGCATGTTTTGAATTAATCCAGTCGTGTTCACTCTTTATTTTGCTTTAATGCTTAATGCTTGTTTTAGCAGGAATCTGGGAAGGATGACGAAAACAGATGACGAATAATATTCCGATCGTATGCTTTTGGATAAAAAACTTGTTGATGAAATACAGGCATTGTTTCAATCCATAAACACTGGAGATATAAGGAAGGTAATCCCTTGATAACCCCTTTCGAGCCAGTAGTAGGAGGTTCTTTTCGAAAATGAAAAAACCCCAAATCTTAACCCGGGGCAGGGTAGGTGTCAGTTAGTTTGACCAAGCGTTCGAATCGTGGAAAGAGTGTCCGGTTGAGGATAAATCACACTTGTATAAGTCGTGCCTAAAGAACTGCAATGGTTAAACCTTGCCGACAAAGAGTGAAGCAGTCACATTACTCCACAAGAAGTCAGACAAACCAGTGTCACACGACTTGTTCAAAAAAAAAAAAAGAGAACGAAAAGTGAAAAGAATCAAGAGCCCGCTAAGTCAAAACTTGAAAACAAATGACTTAGGCAAAAACAGGGGCATCCCGCTGGACTGGAAAATCAAAAGAATCTCAAAAGATACTCAGTCCAGGCAAAAGTTAGGGAACGAAAAAAACGAAAGACGAAAAGGATTGTCAAAGAAAAGAACAAATCCTCGAAAAGGACAAAAGTCGTGTGATTCTAGGCACCCAAAGACGAAAAGCAAATGACCGTCACTCAAAAAAGAAAAACGCGTGGTATCCTGAACCATCACTCCTATCATTCCACCTCTAATAGGTGAACGTTGAAGTCAGATTAGCTGAACATAGGATTGGAGAACATCACGAAGAATGGGTGGGTCGAAATAAATTTTGAGCCTATATCTTTCCTTGTTAACCGTGAGCCTGACCACGTTACAACCCGCAAAAGTCCTAATTGAAACAGGTTTTGTCCGAGGGCATACGTCAGTAAAGATCTCGTCGATTCTGACTCCTAAAAGGGTTCCTCTTACCAGCTTTCATATTGACATTTTGATAATTGATTCATTACATGTCACAAAATTTTTTAGTGAACAGACTTGGATTTTGAAACTGTCATATGCATTGCGTTTAATATATCTTTTATGCAGAACAACTTGTGTTACCTGCGAGTAAGCGCATACCGACAGGAAAGATTCCTACAGTGGAAGGTATGATTAGGATAAAATGCAGAATGCCCAAATATTTCGTGAACTGGGGCAAGCTATACTGATTAATTCAGGTAGAGTCGGTCATCCTAGAATCAGTAAATCCGGGGCAGTCAGGTCAAGATTTGGCAAATCTCTCATAGCTATGGGCAGTGCTCCACGACACAGTCGATCAGAGACAAAAGATTGTTGCGAGACCGGGGCATGTCACCCTAGAAGCACGAAAGTTATGTTCTTGAAACACCCCTTCGAGGTCCGAAATGTAGAAGCCGTCCATGTCTGGTCGTCAGGATACAAAGACTGTAGGGTCCATTCCAAAACTGTTGCAGATTCAGGGGCAAGCTGGGCATGTTAGTATCCCCGAAGCGGAGTTCTCTCCTTTCAGCAAGTGTTCTTTCCTCCCAGTAGAACTCGAAGATTAAGACTCTCCCCAGCAGAGTTGGTTGTGGGTCCTGGCATTTATTTTGTCAGGGATACTGTGTAATATCAGTTCACTCTCCAGCAGAAATCCAATCGTACTGTGCACATCTGCTATTCCCCAGCAGAGTTATATTCCCCAGCAGGATGCTACTTCAACAAGGTGTTTGGTTTAAGTTCTTAATTTCCCAGCTGAGTCGACTTCACTCTTACAGCATTTATTTTGCTGGAATAATTCTGTAGCACCTGGCTATCCCCAGCGGAGTTGGCATTATCTTCAGCATTTATTTTGCTGAAGCGGTTCCTGTATCCCAGCAGGTGGGGAGAGCACTTGCTCAAATGAACTACCAAACACTCAAGATCTCGGCATGAGATATTCAATGATAATGTCAGTTTCGGCAGTATTCCCCACAGAGTTACCAGGATAAGTCTCTCTTTATTCCCAAGCAGAGTTATTTGTCATCAAAAGGTTTCATGAACCAGAATTTCAGAAGTGGCCTCCGGGCATCAGAACAGGCATCCGGTAGTTTGGTTTCCAGATATCCCCAGTAGAGTCCGCCTCAAAGTCGCTGTCACGTCAGTGCTAAGAAGTTTGTGGGTCGGGACCGATGAAGAAGTGAGTCCTGACGTGGACAAGTTGTATTTCCCCAGTGGGTCGAAGATGCCTGAGTCCTGACGTGGACAAATCAAGACGAAACATGGGTCCTGACGTGGAACGAAGTTGTTTCCTTACGTGGAAAGATTGAGTCTTTACGTGGACATATCAAGCTAGAGTCCTTACGTGGACAGATTCAGATCAAGATCATTCCTTACGTGGAAAGATTGGAGTCCTTACGTGGATAGATTAAGATTGTGTTCCTAACGTGGAAAGATGGAGATTCCTTACGTGGAAAGATTTGAGTCCTCACGCGGACATATCAAGATTGATTCCTTACGTGGAAAGATTAGAGTCTTTACGCGGACATATCAAGAGGAGATTCCTAACGTGGAAAGAAGGTAGATTCCTTACGTGGAAAGTTTAGTCCTGACGTGGACAGATTCAGATCAAGATCAGTCCTTACGTGGAAAGATTGGAGTCCTTACGTGGACAGATTAAGATGGTGTTCCTGACGTGGAAAGGTGGGTCCCAACGTGGACGATGTTCTCCTTACGTGGAAAGACAATGTTTCCTTACGTGGAAAGAAGATGGTTTCCTTACGTGGAAAGACGAATTTATTCCTTACGTGGAAAGAAGTTGGTATTCCTTACGTGGAAAGATTGAGTCCTTACGCGGACATATCGAGATGGATTCCTTACGGGGAGACAAGTGCATTCCTAACGTGGAAGAGTTTAGTCCTGACGCGGACAGATCCAGACGAAGTCTTATTCCTTACGTGGAAAAATGGTGATTCCTTACGTGGAAAAGAGATTGATTCCTTACGTGGAAAGTTTAGTCCTGACGCGGACAGATGGAAAAGAAGTTGATTCCTGACGTGGAAAGAGAAGGTGTTTCCTTACGTGGAAAAGTTTAGTCCTGACGTGGACAGATCAAGGTTTGATTCCTAACGTGGAAAGATCAGAGTCCTTATGTGGACATATCAAGAGCATTCCTTACGTGGAAGAAAAATGGTTTCCTTACGTGGAAAGACGAGTTTATTCCTTACGTGGAAAGATTGAGTCCTCACGCGGACATATCAAGATTGATTCCTGACGTGGAAAGAAAGAGATTATTCCTGACGTGGAAGAGTTTAGTCCTGACGCGGACAGATCAAAGAAGTTATTCCTAACGTGGAAGAAGAAGATAGATTCCTTACGTGGAAAGTTTAGTCCTGACATGGACGGAAAGAAGAAACGGTATTCCTTACGTGGAAAGAAGAAGCATTCCTAACGTGGAAAGAAAGATTGATATAGTATTCCTCACGTGGAAAGATTGGGGTTCCTTACGTGGAAAATTTGTGATTCCTAACATGGAAAAAGAAAGAGTCCTTATGTGGACAAAGCAAAAGAAGACGTATTCCTTACGTGGAAGAGTTTGACAAAGCAGAGAAAAGTCACCCCTGACGGGGAAAAGCGATGTATTCCTTACGTGGAAAGGTGAGTCCTAACGTGGACAATATTATTCCTAACGTGGAACGGTTATTCCTTACATGGAAAGGTGAGTCCTAACGTGGACAGTATTATTCCTAACATGGAACGGTTATTCCTTACGTGGAAAGGTGAGTCCTAACGTGGACAGTATTATTCCTAACGTGGAACGGTTATTCCTTACGTGGAAAGGTGAGTCCTAACATGGACGGTGGTATTCCTAACATGGAAGAGTTTATTCCTAACGTGGAGGATTTATCTCTGACGAGAAGGCAGACGAGCCGTCCCCAGCAAAGTTGTTGAAGTTTTTTCCGAGTTGACAGCAGATAGAGTCCTGACGTGGACAAGCAAAGGACGAAGTTTCCGATAATTCAATCTTTTTCAGGATGATGAGAAGAATCCCCAGCACGGTCGCACGAGATCAGTGGGTTGCCGTAACAGTTAAATTCAGCTGATGAATGTCGTTCCCCAAGCAGTGGCGCAGTTTATTTCTGCGGTTGGCAAATTTCTGGGTTCCTAGTATTCAACCGTCTCGTACCGCGAATGTCTGAAGGCTCCGGGCTCTTCACCCAATCGGGTCCAAGCCGCTTGAATAGGGGCAGCTGTTGCACCCTAAAATTTGCCCAACCTTATTCACTTGGTTTATGTTTCAATGTCATTAGCATTTGCATATAGAGTCATGTACATAGGTTACTCATCGGCATAGCATAAGCATAGCAAGTCATACAACAGGGGGGCCAATCATTATTCTCATCTCTAGAGGCCTATCAAGAGGTTATTATCCTGATTCAATCTCATTCAAGTCATCAGAAAAGAATTTGAAAGCTATCAAGTCAATGGGTCAAGCAGTTCATCTATCTCCTGGCTGAGGGTATCTGGGGATCATCAAGGAAAGTATGAGCTGTGAATTGAAGGCACGGGGAGTATCTAGACATCTTGGAGGACTTAGAAAGTCATTTGGAGAAGGATACAAGTCATTGGTGTGATCACAAGTATTGCAGTTGAAGACAGTCAACTAGGGTTTCATCTGGGTCAACTCTAGGTCAATTGACTGATTGAAAGGCATTAAGGGCTATTGGAGAGACGTGGGGTTCATCATTTGACATGGAGAATAAAGATATGTTGTTATGCTAAGAAGAAATCAAGAGAAATCAAGGAGAAGAGGAGGTTCTAAATTAGGGTTTCTAGGTAAAATTCCCTGGTTTAGGTCAAACTTCCAAGCAAAATAAGTCAAAATGCAAGCTTCAAATGGATCCTTGGCCAACATGGAACTTGTAGAGGATCTCAAGACCTTTAATTTGAGTGGTGGAAGACATCAAGGAGATTTCTAGAACTCAAGTTATAGCTCTTGCAAGTTAGGGGTCACCAGATGGCACTGAAATTTGTCTGTGAAAGTTGTCTGTCTTCTGACAAACTTTTGGCCCTCAAGGATAATTCAAATGGACTTTGGACAAGCATGAGAGTTGTTCCTCATTGTCTCCCCTTTCCAAAAAGGTATGGTATTCCTTCATATGATTTAGGGAACTCTACTTATGGCTTGTGTAAGACAGGGGTATTTTGGTAATTTGGAATTACAGGTCATTTTTAGCCAATGCCCAAAACTCCTACAAGGAAGCTTCAAATGGAAAACTTCCCAACATCAAAGTTGCTCAAAATGGAATTTTAAGGCTAGATAAGATGTTGTGAGAGTTTGAAAATGCATGGAGCATGGATATTTTAAAATGGTCAAAATGACTTGAAAAAGGCTTATAAGTTAAAAAAGTTGAAATTGGATTTTGGTTTGAGAGATCTACAAATCCAAAATGGGGCATATGATAGATGATTTTGATTGGAATCAATATTTTGGAAACAATAGTTTATCCACATTTTTGAGTTTAGGCTTAAAAATTGGACTTCCTTTGTAATTTTGTTTCTTGCACTTTAAGGTACCATGAGAAATTGTTTGCCAAAGCCTTAATTTTGCATAAAATGCCTTGTTCTCACATGTATATCTCATATAAGGGTATTTTGAAGACTTATCATGAGTTTTATGAGATTTACTAAAAAATAGTATTTTTGAATTTCTCATTACGTGAGAAGTTCTAGAACTTCCTTGGAAGCTTCTCATATGTTCTAGATCTTTCCTTTCACTTCCATAAATACCCAAGGGTGAGATCATGCCATGGTTGGTGATTCTATTTGCTTGCAAACCATACTTTCATCTCATAACTCCAAAATTGCATTTTGATTCCCATCTCTCCCAAACTCCATTGTTTGTGCTAGCTATCATCATCATCATCATTCTCCATTGTTGTAGAGTAAAAAGCACGAAGAAGGCACCTCAAATCGTGGCTGGATCATGAGTTCTTCTCCATCACTCCAAGAGGCGTGAAGCTTCGAATTGGCATTTTCAAGAGGTGTAAACACAAATTCTCTTCACCAGCATCATCACCATCATATAAAGATCATTTGGCACCGTTGGCAAGGGCTGAAACAGGGCATAGCAACCATCACCATATCCAATTGGTAAGGATACGTTTTGTTTCGAATCACCATAATTATGCATGGTTAGGGTTAGTTGTTGTGATATTCATGATAGAGACCACTTAAGGATCATTTATGGTGAGTTTAAGGTCAATCCATGGAGGTTCAAGATGTGGTGTCAATTCTTTCAAGATCAAGAATGGTTGGAATATGAGGTTTTAATGCATGTGCTATAGTTTAGTATACTCAGTGTAACATGTAGAACACGTGGCTACAATTATTTTCAAGGTTTGTTACAATTGCATGTCAAGCTTTCATGGTGGAACCATGGATTGGGGGTTTCGGTTTGCACATTCTAGGTGGTTTCAAGAGGAGATATGGACATGGTTGGATAGAGGGCAAGAAGAGGATCGTTTTTGGTCTTTATTTCGGATGTTTTCATGGAGAAACGAGTGAGCTAGAGGGAGTAGAAGATCATGGCATGGAGTGGAAATTCTGGTTTGGTTAGGGTTTTACATGAAGAAGAAAAGGGAGGGCCGTTGGATGCTCCTAAAAGTCTTGACCAAGACTTCCATCGGACGGCCGTGATTCAATTATTTATTTTTATTTTCTTTTTCAATTGCATCTTATTTTACTCATCTTCCAAAATTCATAACTAAATAAATAATGCATGTTTTTTACTCATTCTTTTTTTAATATTTTCCTTAGCATGTCTAGAAAATTAAAAAAATATAAAAATTGCATTTTATATTTTTTTCGCATTTTCCACATATTTTACAAAATAATGCATTCTTTTCCTTAATTCATTTCACACTTGAACTTGTACATTTTTGTTCATGACTTTAGAAATAGATTTTTTGCCCATTCTTTTTTGTGGTGGTTAATATTGAATTGTAGTATTCCCAGAATTTATTACTAGATTTTTTAGAATAAAATTTGATTAGTTTAGATAATTGAACTTAGGATAGTTTAATTAGGGTTTTTAAGTAGTATACTTGAACTTCAACATTTTATTTTTGGGGTTTTTAGGACAAGTTAGCCTATGGGGAATATATGGGACTTAAGGGTAGTTAAATAGGATCCCCTAGAATTTATATTAGGAATTTATATTACTATATGCTATTTTTGGTTGATTTTTGAATTGATTGATCATTTGTGTGGCCCTTAGGGCATAGTTTGTATTGTTTTGCTTTCTTTTCTTCTCCTTTGGGTGTGGAGCTTTGAAGATTGATTTGAGGACCTTGTGAAGACCTTGTGGACGAAGCACATTGAAGACTCAAGATGGAAGATCAAGTTCAAATTCATTGAAGATGCTGTTTGCTAGAAGACTGTTGAAGACTATAGGATTTAGGGTTAGGAAGAGCCCAGTCTAGCAACTTGATTCACAAACATAGATGGCTTTGTTTGCCTCTATCCTTTCTCTATGATGCAAAGTCTCTTTCAAATATCCACCTCCTTCCTTTGGAAGGATCAGTGAATGTATTTGAAAGATAGAACTTTTGAGAGAAAACTTTCTGTTTAATGTTAACAGTTAATGAACCACCCTTGGTAGGTAATTAACTGTCTAACATTCATTCACTTCATCTGGTTGACTAATGTTCATCCTGGAGCCTGAGACTTGAAGAAAAGCCATTGTAGACTGAGGACTGGTGCTCAAGATCTTTGCTTGAAGACTGTGAAGATAGAGACTGCTGCTGACTGAAGTTTGTAATTGATTGGAGATGACTTGAAGATGGGTATTGATGCGGAGCTGCTGTGGCTGTTTATTTTGCTGTATTTCATTTCTTGATGTATTGATTGGTTTTCCTGACTGTATTGTTTGCTGTTTCCCCTGTTGCATCCATGCATTTTACTGTTTTACTGTATATATCTGCTATTGTTTCTGTTTTCGCCTATCCCGTAGGATCTCTGTTTCTCTCTGTGCAAGAGAGAAATATGATAGACATTAGGTCTTAACCCATGCATGATAACATTAGGTTAGTTTGTTTCCCTTCGCAACCATAGGTTAGAGTTCTATCTCTTCTTCCTCAAAACAAACAGAAAAACACCATAAAGATTTCAAACACAATAAAAGACACTTCTTTCGTAAAAGAACGTGAACTCATCAAGACGTCATTTTTGTCCGCCGGGACTGTTAATCAGAAAAACCTTTTTCAGAAGGAATAAAATCAACCAAGACAAGCTTGTGTCGTACGTGGCCCGAACTACGTTTACTCTGATCTTTCATGCTGTATGAAAGTACGTAGGCATAGGATGCGATATCCTAGCGAGCAACCTTCCCCTCCTTTCCCGTAGGTAGGCGAACTACGTTGACTCTGATTTCTCGTTCCAGGCGGGAATACGTAGGCATAAAGTGCGATACTTTGCCGAGTCATTTTTATTTTCATTTTCTTTTCTTTTAACCCCTGACCTGTAGAGTAGATAGAATAACAATCCATACCCGAAAACAAGCGTGGATCCCGTCGAGTACGACGGACGTGAGGGGTGCTAATACCTTCCCCTTGCGTAACCGACTCCCGAATCCAGGTTTTGGTTGCAACGACCATACCTTTCCCGTGTTGTGCGAGGTTTACTCTGAGCGTTTCCTTTCCCTCCCGTGGGATAAATAACGCACGGTGGCGACTCTTCTGTTCAGCCGGCGCCGATTTTCGCAGTAGCGACACACAGGAATAGAACTTTGTCCATGTTAGGACGCTTGTTTCTTCAACACGAAGAAATCCCCTCAACAAGAGCAAAGCTTTATCCACGTTAGGACGCACACTTCGTCAACACGAAGAAATCCCATCATAAACTTGTCCACGTTAGGACTCAAATTTTGTCAACCCGAAGAAATCCTATCGTCATAGGAATAAAACTTGTCCTCCTCAGGAATCCACATTCCGTCAACACGGAGAAATCCCGGCGACTTCGCTGGGGATGAGTTGTCCGCATCTCGTCAACACGAGGAGATCCTATTAACATAGGCAATAAAATCTTATTTGTGTCTCGTCAACATGAGGAACTCCTATCAACATAGGAATAAATTGTCCACGTCAGGACTCAAATCTCGTCAACACGAGGAAATAAATCCGTCACCATGAAGAGAAATAAATTTGTCCACGTCAGGATTCTATCTCGTCAACACGAAGAACGGTAAACTTGTCCACGTCAGGACTCGCATCTCGTCAACACGAGGAACGGTAAACTTGTCCACGTCAGGACTCGCATCTCGTCAACACGAGGGAATGTAATTTGATTTGTCCATGTCAGGACTCACATCTCGTCAACACGAGGAAATCCTATCAACATAGGAGTAAATTGTCCACGTCAGGACACCGTTTCGTCAACACGAAGAAAGATAAATTTGTCCACGTTAGGACTCGTGCATCTCGTCAACACGAGGAACTATAAACTTGTCCATGTCAGGACGCACATTTCGCCAATATGAAGAAAGATATCTGCTGGGGATAAATGGTCCACGTCAGGACACTATTTCATTAACACAAAGAGTAATCAATTTGTCCACGTCAGGACTTCACATTCCGTCAATACGGAGAAATCAAATCTGCCCATGTTAGGACTAGCACATCTCGTCAACACGAGGAAATCCCGTCAATACATGAATAAATTGTCCACGTCAGGACTCATATCTCATCAACACGAGGTACTCCTATCAACATAGGCAATAAAATTTTGGCGACTTCCAGGGAAATGCTTCTGTCAACCAGTAGGAAAATACATCCGTTTATCCATACAGGAAGATACTCAGAATACAGTTTCTCTTCTTATCTCTGCAGTAGCTAACTCCATTGGTCCCAACCCACAAACCTCTTAGCGCTGACGTGACAGTGTTGCACCCTAAAATTTGCTCAACCTATTTCACCTGGTTTATGTTTCAATTGCATTATCATTTGCATAGTCGCATCATGTACATGGTCCAACCATTTGCATATCATAGCATAAAAAGTCATCTAACAAGGGATCAAGTGCCATTCTTATCTAAATAAGCACATCAAGGGGCCTTATTCAAGTTGAAGAGCATCCAAGTCATCAAGGAATGGGTTGAAGCTTTGAGGAGATTTGAATGTCAACAAGTGGATTTCTATCCTAACTTGAAGTGTATTGAGGGTCATCAATGGGGTATGAAGCATGGAATCAGGAATTTAAGGTGTGTATGGATCCCATGGGAGGCCTAGAGATCCATATTGAAGCTTAGACAAGTCATGGTATCAAGTTCAAGAACCACAATTGAGGTGTGTACAAGTAGGGTTTCATCTGGGTAACCCTAGGTCAAGGAGAGCAAAGAAAGGGCATCAAGACTTAGATCTAAGTCATGGAAGTCATGGATTGAGATGTTAAAGCATGTGCATGGAGGAGTCAAGATCAAGTACAAGAGAATCAAGAGTGGTTGGAGGGTTTGAGACAGGGTTCCTAGGGTAAAATCCCCTGTATAGCACTAGACTTCCAAGCCACACAAGTCCAAATACAAGTTTCAAATGGATTCTTGGCCAACATGAAACTTGTAGAGCTTCTCAATATCTTTAATTTGAGTGCTATAAGTATTCAAGGAGATTTGTAGAACTCAAGTTATGGTTCTTGCAAGTTATAGGTCACCAGAGGACACTGAAATTTATCTGTGAAAGTCACTTGACTTCCAAGCAACTTTTGCCCATAAAGGATTTTTCAAATGGATTCTTGGCCAACATAAGAGTTGTAGATCTTTATCTTATATTTACATAGAGTACTATAAGTCTTTAAGAAGATTTGTGGAACTCAAGTTATGATCTTGGCAATCCAGGGGTATTTTGGGTATTGATGATTATAGGCCATTCTCAACCAAGGGTCCAAATCTCTAACTTAGAGGCCTCAAATGGAAAATTGTTCAACTAGAAAGTTGCTCAAAATAGGGTTTTAACCTTGACCATGCATCAAGGAGGCTTTGAATTGGCTCATAGGAGAAGTTGGTTTGAAATGGCTTTGAAAAAGGAAGAATTAAAGTCATTTAAAAAGTCAATTTTGTGATTTTTTGATTTGGGGTCAAAATGGGGCATATGATATATCATTTTAATCAGAATTGAGGTTTTAAAGACAATGGCAATAGTGGTTTTTGCATTTGAGGTCAAAATCAAAGGGGTTGCATTTGGTTGCTTATGACATAAGTTACACTTGCCAAATTATACATGGGATCAAAATCAAAGCTCCATTCCATCCTAACACTTTCTAAATGTCATTTGAGGAGAAATTGAACACAAGGCAAGTGCAAAAACCAGCTGCTACATGATTGTCATGCTTGAACATATCATGGAAATTTCAAGGAGATGATAAATTGAATTTCTCCTAGGGATCATTCCAGAACTTTCTGGATCATTCATACATGCTCTATATAAGGATTAGAGCTGGTTCAATGCTTTGGTTGGTGGAAATTAGGAGAGGATTGAGAGATTGCACTTTGAACTTTCACTTTGCAAATCAAATTCGGTTACACACTTTTGATCCATATCAATCCAATTTCTTGCATTCAGAAGCTTGATCATGTATGTGTGAGTGATTCCAGATAGGTTGTTGAGCAAGATTGTTGAAAAATCGTGAGTTGGCATGTTGAGTTCATAGCTTGCAAGTCAGAATCGCATCTGGTGATTCAAGAAGTTTCAATCCAATTTGTTGCATACAGAAGTTCCATTTGGTGTTAGTGAAGGTATCTGGAAGATCTTGAAGCTTGATTTGAAAGTTTCATTGCTTTGTTCATCCAAAATTTGCAGGTATGTAACTCTCATCCTATGGCTTGATTCATGTAGTTTCTTTAGGTTTTAATATGTTAGATTCAATGTAGATTGTGGTTAGATGCTTTCTGGTGCATAATTTTCACGATTTAGAGACAAAATTAGGTTGAGCACCATTTCTGTTCATGGCCATATCTTGATGATTCTTGAGGATTAAACCTAGTTAGATAGTGGAATTAACTCAGTGTTAGGTGGTGATGATGTTAGACCTTTCAATTTTAGGTTTGGTGAGAATTTTTGTTGGAGCATTTTCTAAACATTTCTTCGTGTTTTGAGGAAGAAGATGATTCAATGATAAAGGAGGTTAGGGTTGAATTCAGTGTGAAAAACTGAGTGGATTAGAGTGCTTAAGTGTGAGTTATGGTAAAGATTATGATGTCTGCGAATGGAGAAGATGATGGTGTTAAGTTCAGACATCCATGGCTATTTCCTCCCCCCAAATTTCAAAAGGTTGAAGATGATACCATCACCCTAGGATTCACTAAGACCTTTGACCAAAATGATTAACCAACGGCCAGGATTAATTGAAAATTTGTGAAGGAACTCTGAGAATGATGAAGCGCACCGTTTCACTAAATGAATTTGTCTGGGCTTAAGTGAGAACATGCTATGTACACCCCTTGTCCAAGGCCCAATGGAAATTACGCTGATATTGCTTGCTATTCATAGCGAGCATTCTTCATTTTCCATTATATTTTCATTTCATTTTCTGAATGATATTGGGCTTAATATGCGCTTTATTGTTCGCACCCCCTCTGAGCCCAATTGACAATCTGAACTACATATCATTGCTATTCAACACGCATACTTGTCCATTTTCTCTTATTTTCTTTAATTTTCACATTTTATTTTGGTCAATTGAAAAATTCATAAATAATTGAAAACTAAACATTTTTGGTTGGGAGTTTTTCCCTATTTTCATTAGGACCTCTAGAAAATAATAAAACAATAAAAATAGTAATTCATGCATTTTTCATTTTCTGGCTTATTTTTACATTTTATTGCTTTTATTTCACTTTTATTTTGTACCTTATCCTTTCTGATTTTTGTATGGGCATTTAAATTTGAATTTTGATGTGGTTCTTTTTTCTATGGTTAGAATAGTGAAGCATGACCCCCCTGGAATTTTGTCACATTTTTATGATTAAAATTTAGGTTAGTTTGAGTGTTAAAGTGAGTGTGTGTTAGAATTAGGTTTTTACAACACTTAGGTGTATTTTGACACATAGTTTTGGGACTTAATGATTGATATAGGTTCTGGGATTTATATGGGGTATTGGGTATAGGATTAGGTTCCCTTATAAATTTAATTAGGATTTTACAATGAGTATTACTATTTTATTGGATTTTTGCAACTTGTGTGATGATTATGGGTTTCTCCTTTGGATGTTGGACTTGGTTATGCTTGTGTGGGGCTATTTTGGAGTGCTCTTGGCTTGGGACTTGCTTGTATGACTTGAAGGTCAAATGAAGGTGCTTTGGAGAGCTTGAAGAAGCTTGGAGTTGAAGACTTCTCTTTTGTTAGAGGGCTTGTCAGAGGCTTAGGAGTTAGGATATAGGAAGAGCATTAGACTAGTCTTGTTTCTTCTGTCAAACATAGAGAGCTTCTTGTGCCTCTATTCCATCCCATGACACAAGGTCCCCCAAAGAAGTTCCATCTCTCCTTAGGAGGGATGTAGAGCATGCTTTGGTTGGGTAGAACCTTGAGGATACTATTCACTTGCTATGTTAACACCTTAGTGATTTCCTTGGGTTGTCACTAAGCATCTTAACATTTCAACTTATTAACTGATTCTCTTTTGGAGTGATTGCATTGAAGATGGAGATCTATTGAAGATAAAGTTCATTGAAGATTGGTGAGGATAAAGCTTGTACCTGTCAAAGAGAGTTATCTGTTGAAGCTAGGGTTTTTGTTGCTGTTTGAAGTTGTCTATTTGTTGGGGTTCAGTGCTTGCCAGAGCTTGGAGATTTTGGATACAAGAGCTTATCTAAAGTTTGGGGATCATTGAAGAGTGAAGATGGGATCTTGCTTGAAGTTGTTATTGTTAACCCTTTTTGCTATTAATCAACTGTAGCTGTCAGAGCTGTTGCTGTTTGAGCTGCTTACTGTAGGAGCTGGTGTTGCTGTCAGAGCAGGTGTTGGGTTTTATTTCTTTTTTGTATTGATTGTTGGCTTGTACAACTTGTCCCAAAGGTTTGAAGTGAATACTGTTCACTTTACCTGTTGTTTTCCCAGGTTCGAGGTTGAGTGAGACTCCCTTGCCTCGCTTGTACTGCTGCATCTCATGCATGTTTACTGCTTACTGTTTATATCTGTTTCTTTTGCCGTTTATCCCCTAGGATCTCTGTTTCTCTCTGTGCAAGAGAGAAATATGACAGACATTAGGATGTTTATCCATGCATGACAACTTTAGGGTAGTTTTGCTTCCCCTTTTTAACCTTAGGTTTTTAGAATTTCTTTCTCTTCTATCTCAAAACAATTCAAAAGACAGTCATAAGGATAATCGATGTCGTACGCTACGAGCCTTAAGCCATTTGAGAGAGGGTTGCTGGAGGGTCACTCTTCAGTAATCTGATTGCCTAGTGTGTTACCCTTAGGGTGACATACGACGTAGTCACTCTCAAGTCATAGTCTCTAGTGCGTCAGAGATGGTGAACATACTAAAAAACACTTCTTTCGTAAAAGACTGAAAACAAACATCAAAGTGTCATTTTTGTCCGCTTGGACTCTGAATCAGAAGGAACCTCTTTTCAGAAAGATAAAAAACAGTCAGACAAATTTGTGTCCTCCGTGGCCCGAATTACGTTTGCTCTGATCTTTCATGCTGTATGAAAGTACGTAGGCATAGGATGTCGTATCCTAGCGAGCATCCTTCCCCTCCTTTCCCTTAGGTAGGCGAACTACGTTGACTCTGATTTCTCGTTCCAGACGGGAATACGTAGGCATAAAGTGCGATACTTTGCCGAGTCATTTTATTTTCTTTTAACCCCAGACCTGTAGAGTAGATAGAATAACAATCCGTACTAGAAAACAAGCGTGGATCCCGTCGAGTACGGCGGACGTGAGGGGTGCTAATACCTTCCCCTTGCGTAATCGACTCCCGAATCTAGGAATTTGGTTGCGATGACCATTCCTTTCCCGTTTTGCGTTAGGTTTACTCTGAGCGTTTCCTTTCCCTCCATTGGGATAAATAACGCACGGTGACGACTCTTCTGTCATAGCCGGCGCCAATTTTCGCAGTAGCGACAACTGGCGACTCTGCTGGGGACTTCTTTGGTTCCCTACGCGAGTCAATCCTAGCGCTTGTTTTCCCGTCGTGGGTGTGGTAGAGATTTACTTTTCTGTCTTTCCTTTCTGCATTTTATTATCAGCTTTATATTGTTATTGATGTTGTGGGGAGAGGGTGATCTATTGAGAGAAAAGCCGGACCTGGGCTTGAGGTTACACCTAGACTTAGAAGTAGAGAGTAGTGGTTAGCCTGCTTGCTTAGCTCGCACCAGCTAGCCGCGAAATTTACGCTCGAACGAGATTCTCTTTGATGCTTCTTGCCTGGCCCTTAGGGCTCGACAAGTTGTCTGACCCGAGGATTGTCGACTCTGGGGACCGATCAATTGGAAGTTGGCTAAGTGAGGCCTCTTCAGGACATGATGATGCCACACCTTCTGGGTATCGTATCATCAGTCTTGAAAGTCTGGGACGCCAACGACCGCATAGGATGCCGTACCTTGTATCAGTTGATAGGACACCTACCTGTGAGAGGGATTGGGGCATGCAGGAAACTTGACCTCCAGATCACCCGGTTTTCTTGATTTTGGATCAGTATGTGTGGTCACCTGGGTTTCTTCATCAGAGCTTTGGTATGGGTCTGTTGAGACCAGGTTGGAGCATTGTTTTGGCCTGTCGAGACCAGGTTTGAGCAGTATTGTGAGCCTATGAAGACAAATATTATGGGTGGATCTCCTCAGCAATATGTCACTTGATCCCCGCTGCATTATTTTTGCATATTGCATTATTGCATACTCAACTTGCATATCATTAACGTGTATTTATGTTGCAGGTGCGATCATTCCCCTCTGATTCTAGTGTATTTTCTGGCCAGACATGGAGTCCCTGAAGAGGACAGTTGCTTACCGGTTGCATTCACCAGATATCAGTTCCTTGCTGGGATTAGTTGCTCTAGCAGATGAGAGAGTGAGGGCTGAGTTCAGAGTATCTTATGGGAGATTACTTAGTTTGTTGTACAGACCTTCAGCATTTGAGACAACCGGGGTGTATACTTTGATGCAGTTTTATGAGCCGCAGCTGAGAGGTTTCTTATTTCCCGACTATATTCTGGCACCCACTTTGGAGGAGTATTCTGCTATGTTGGGAGTTCCTGTGTTAGACCAGATGCCCTTCATACATGTTGATGCTGAGCCTGAGTTGGCTACACTTGCTGAGATTGTCAGTTTAGACACTTCTGAGTTCCCTGGAGGTTTGGTCAAGCTGAACGGAGCTTATGGTTTTCACCTGTCTGTCCTGGTTGAGAAGGCTACACAGTGCGCAAAGAGTGGATGTTGGGTTGCCTTCAGTGCCATCCTAGTTGTCTGCATATATGGGGTTGTCTTGTTTCCCAATGTGCCAGATTTTGTCGACTTAGATGCCTTCTTGATTCTTGCCTCAAAGAATCCGGTTCCTACTCTCTTGGGCGATGTTTATCATTCCATTCACTACAAGAATGAGAAACGTCGTGGCAAGAATGTTTCCTGCTGTCTTCCTCTCTTGTACAGGTGGTTCCAGGGGCATCTTCCGAAGACAGGACCTTTTGTTGATGCTGTTGATACTTTGGATTGGTCTTCCCGGTTGATGGGACTGTCTGCTGAGAACATCGTTTGGTTTGATCGGAGTATGCTTGGCACTGATATTATATATAGTTGCAGTGTCTTTCTGAATGTCCCCTTGATTGGACGGAAAAGCTGTATTACCTATAACCCTTCATTGCTGGTAAGACAGTTCAGTTATGCTTTGAGGGACGCTCCTATTGAGAAGGAGATACAGGAATCTCTGTATCTCACGGGCTTATTAGACGCGGCTGTTTTGATCAGATTAAGACATGCATGGGCTAACGTCCATAGGAGAGGGAAAGCTTTGCTTGGTAAGAACAACAACAAGGCTTATGATCCTTATTTGACTTGGGTCCGCGAGAGAGCTAGTATTTCCTTGATGCCTTATCCTGCTGCGGAACCCCTGTATCTTCCAATGATTGAGGTGCCTGCTTCGATAGAGCTTGAAAAGTATAACAGATTGTTGGCTAAAAACGAAGAGTTGAAGAAAGCCAATGATGAGTTAGAGAAAGAGATCTTCCAGTTGCGTCATGAGAAGAATGAAGCTACCTTCACTGTGAAGGAACAGACTGAATTGATTAACAGGTTGGGTTCAGAGTTGACGGAAGAGACCAACAAGAAAGAAAAGGTGGGAATAGCCTTGAACGGTGTCAGCAAGGTGCTTACTTCCAAGAAGGAACTTTTAAGCAAAGCTTATTCCCGCCTCAGCAAGTGGGAAACTTTGTGGAATGACACGCTTACCAAGCGGAAGGAGCGTGAAGGTGAACTGAAGTTGCAGATTGCCACGCTAGAGGCACATATTAGAGCCCAAGACTCAAAGATTGCCGAAGAGACATCACTTAGGAGCGCTGTTGAGCTTAGAGTAAGTGACCTTGATAATAAGCTGAGAGGTTTTGAAGGGAAGGCCGGCTCCAAGAGATGCATACTCGACGAGTGTTTTGGCGAAGGAACCTGCAAGGACGATGCCAAAAAGCTGAGATCCACGACTGAGCGACATGCATTACTGATACAAGAGCTAATCTCCAGACTGGGTCATTCAGAGACATTGAGGATATTGGAAGATGTCAGAGCACGCCATTTGGCCTGATTTATCTTTGCCTTACTTTTGTTCTTTGTACTTGTATTTTGACCATTGCCAGGTTTGTTGGCCGAGATCTCTTCAGCTGTATTCAGTTGTACTCTTATACTCAGCCTCTTGGCATTTGTTTATATATGAGGGTTTTCTGATTCCTTGCTTGCTTGATGGGGACTCCATTGTCGTGAGTGGCCTTCTCTCCGAAACTAGAAGCGGGGGGGAATATAACCTGTAGCATATTTACACAATTGCATCTGCATGCATATTGTACGACCGGTATTCTTGAATCTGTATCTTATTTCCTGCATCTACAGGTTTTTCAGGATTGACGAACAAAGAGTCCACCGCTACTCAACCCGAAACAACTGCAAGAGAATCATGGATCAAGTCCAAATGGAGATGCAGGAAATCCGCGAGAAGCTGAATATGTTCATGCAAGCGATGGAGAACATTGCTAAGGGCCAGGAGATCCTCCAGACTTTGGTACAGCCGCTGCTGACGCAGACTAATGGGAATGACAACAATGACCACAATTCCACGCATGTTGAGACTATTCCGGAGGATGGGCCCCCTACGCCTGTGGTTCCACCTGTAGTGACCCCACCTGTTGTGGTTGTAAACGATGGTGCTGGCGCTGACAATGGTAACACAGGGAATGGAAATGAGACTGTTGTTAACAATGTTGGGTTTGGGGACGCAAACCAAGGCGATGGTAACAACAATGGCGGTAATGGTTTCGGAAACAATGGTTTTGGCTACAATGATCAGGGATTTGATTACGTCAATCAGGACGGGAAATTCGGCTTCAATGCTCAGGGTTTCGGTTACGAAGGTTTTGGTAACGCTAACCAGGGGTATGATGGATTTGGTAATATGAATGGTGCTGGGGTGATTCCTGTCAAAACTGGGTTTGGACCTGTTAGGGTCAACCAGGGTTTTGGTAACGGGGGATGAGGTCCCATGATCAATCAGCAAGGGTTTGGTCGCAACACTGGTTATGACGGATATGGAAATGAAAATGTGAATTGGGGTGAAGAACGCCAGGAGGACGCCTTTTCTGGAAGAGGTGTGGGATTTGAAGGACCTGTCGATCCTGTGCAGAGGATCAGAATGCTTGAAGAACAGATGAAGGGGGTAGTGAATCAGAATTCCACCGGTTTGGATATGACTACGATGGGCCTGGTACCAGGGCTGAGGGTGCCGTTGAAATTCAAGGCTCCCACTTTTGACAAATACAAGGGGGACACCTGCCCTAAGGTCCATGTCCGCTCTGACTACAGGAGGATGTCCGCGTATTCAGATGATGAAAGGATGCTCATGCATTTCTTTCAGGATAGCTTGTCAGGACCTTCACTTGAATGGTATATGGGGCTGGAGCCCACGCAGATCAAAACCTGGAAGCAGTTGGCTGATGCTTTCGTGACACATTACAAATATAACAGCGATCTGGCGCCAAACCGGGTCCAATTGCAGGGTTTGTCACAGAAGAACGGTGAAAGTTTTAAAGAGTATGCGCAAAGGTGGCGCGACATGGCAGCGAGGTGATAACACGAAATCGTATATATATATATATTGATGCATAATTCAACTGATGTTTGACTGTTTTCGATCCGATTTCGGGTTCTTTCCATGTTATTTGTCTGATATTTTGCAGGTATTTGATGATCATGTCTAAACAAAGCAATATGAAGAAAATAAGCAATTACATATGAAATATGGACGAAAACCAGATGAAAACAACATGAAAAATGCAGAATGCACATTTTGCTGCTGTGACAACCGTCACACCTCCATGACGACCGTCACACGGGTGACGACCGTCACACTCCATGACGACCGTCATGCAGGCAAAAACACACAACTTCAAATGCATGTGCAAAATGCAGTTCCAAGTCCCAAATAATGGACCACTACTCCCTGATATTTCTGCCTCTAAGTCCACCTTCTTCAAATTACAACCGTTAGAATTCTACTTCTATAAAAGGGGAAGGAGGGGAGCTGAGAAAGGGAGCCGCATTCAGACAACAAAGTGCTGCCAATTTATCTTCAAAGCAACCTTTCCATTATTCTATTCTTATTTCTTTCTCTTTTCTTTCTATGCATTCTTTGATATTTTGTAATTCCCATTTCCCTTTTACGATCAATTGGCACAAAGATCAGAATCCTGCCAACATTTGTGGAGGATCTGCCCAAAGACCAATTGGAATATTTACAGGTTCTCAATTTTAATCGTAACTTCAGTTTACATTATGATGCATGTTATTAATCACTGTTTTTATTTATGTTTTACCTTTCCCAAATCCATGTCTAGCTAAATCAGAGTAATCGATATGTAATAATAATTCAGACGGGATTTGATAATAACCGGTTGAAAACTTTCCTTTTCAAAAGTTGTTTATGGTCTGAGTGTTTAAATTTATTTATTGAATAAACGTTCGTCGCGAAAGCGAGAACTTATTTAAAAGTAGTTTTGCCACGACAGTGGAAAATTAATTAAGGTACGAACCAACAAGCGACAGCTGCGGTAAGACCAGATAGTAAACACTAGTCATTTGTTTTAATAACAGCGAAAGCACTTTAAAATGAATTAGAACTTAGAGATTTCTAAAAAATAGTTTTAACCCCGAATGGGACACGAAAGCGTACATCCGACCCTTAGAATTATGACTAGCGTCAACAACCATCGTGAGACGAAAGTCTTCAGATCACTATTTTCTGCTTAAATAAATTCTGAAAAATATTTCATATACCGGTAACTTGTCAAATCCCCGAAGAACATAATTACTGCATATCGATTCACGTAATTATAATTCAAGTAATGTTTTAGTTCCCTTTAGTGACAGAAATTATTCCCTTAAACATTATCTACCTAGCTAAACATAGTAACTCCCGAGAACACTAGTTTGATTACGAGTCCCTGTGGGATCGATATCTTTTATTACTACGCGATAGACTGTCCACTTGCAGTTAAGTTGTATTAGACATAGAAAGTCGCGATCAAGTTTTTGGCGCCGTTGCCGGGGACCTGTTTAGTCAATTGTGTAACCTTCTGTTACGCCGTATAGACTAGGTTAACAATTTTATTTTCCCTTTACTGGTTCTGTCGATTGTGTGCCAAGTAATCGCCCACAAGGCGATATCTTAAAACCTTCAGTCGCAGAACTAGAGCGCTTCTTACATTTAAGAAGTCGCATCATTGAGTACCAACTAAAACATAACATTCCCGATCCTCTCACTCCCATTCCCAAATCCGAAGAAGAATCAAAGATGGCCGAAGGACCTCAAAACAAACCGCTGAAGGCATACGCTACACCCTCTCAGATGGAGCCTAGAAGTAGCATTGCTGCCCCAGCTATCACTCGAAATGATTTTGAGCTGAAACCCTCATTGCTGTCAGCTGTACAACAAAACCAATTCTCAGGGAATGCAACTGAGGATCCAAACGAACATTTAACGAAGTTTGTACAATACATAGACACAGTGAAAGCAAATGGAGTAACTCCAGACGCAATAAGACTTCGTCTTTTCCCTTTCTCTCTTAGAGACAGAGCGTGGACATGGTTACAATCCTTACCATCCAACTCCGTTACGACGTGGGAACAGTTGAAGAACGTCTTCTTAGCGAGATATTTTCCGCCAAGCAAAACTGCTATGCTTAGAGCTCAAATCAACGGATTTCGACAAAAAGATACTGAATCTCTTTACGAAGCATGGGAACGATTCAAAGATATGATGAGAACATGTCCTCACCACGGTCTAGAAGACTGGGTGACAATCCATACTTTCTATAATGGGCTTTTATACAACACCAGATTAACAGTAGACGCCGCCGCGGGCGGTGCACTTATGGATAAGCCATACGACGAAGCCTATCAACTAATCGAAAAAATGTCTCAGAACCACTGCCAATGGGGAGGTGAACGCACTCCAACAGAGAAACCCGCAGCGAAAGGTGGGATGTACGAGATCAGCAGCCTTGAAAAGTTCAACGCTAAAGTAGATGCTCTAGCACAAAAGATTGACAGTCTGACCGTTAACCCCACTGCAACCGTCGCTGCCGTAACTCCAAACTGCGAGTTATGTGGAATCGCCACTCATAATGCGCCCGAATGCCCATTGCTAGCCGGAATCCCACCAGACCAAGTAAATTATGCTCAAGGAAATCCTTACGCAAATACCTATAACCCAGGTTGGCGAAATCATCCAAACTTTTCTTACAAAAGCGATAATGCATTGCAAATGCCTACTGCTCCGCCAGGATATCAGAAACTAGCTGCTGCTCAGACTGCACCTAGGAAATCAAACCTCGAGTTGATGATGGAAAAATTCATAGCTACTCAAGCTCAAACAAACAAAGAATTCCTGAATCAAAACATACACACTAGCGAGCAAATTAAACAGCTGACCGGAAAAGTAGACGCTTTAGCCACCCACAACAAAATGTTAGAAACACAGATATCACAAGTGGCTCAACAACAAGCCTCTGCTGCCGCACCCGCTGGCACATTTCCTGGACAACCCGAACAGAATCCAAAAGGTCAAGCAAATGCTGTAATATTAAGAAGCGAAAAAGAATTGGACGAACCGATCGATCCGAGGACCGAAAACTCAGCCATGCAACAAAAACCAACTGAACAAGCAGAAAAGGAATCCGAGTTAGAGAAGAAGGAAGAAAACGAGAAGGATGATACAACAAGTGAAAAAACTCAAGAACCTCCAGCGCCATATAAACCACCTATCCCTTATCCTCAAAGATTAATAAACTCCAAAACTTCAGGACAGTTTAAGAAATTTGTAGAGCTCCTTAAACAGTTGAATATCACTATTCCTTTTACAGAAGCAATAACTCAAATGCCGTCATACGCTAAATTTCTCAAAGAAATCCTGTCAAATAAGAGAAAGATCGAGGATAACGAAACAGTTACACTTACTGCAGAGTGTAGCGCTATTATTCAAAACCGTATGCCTCCTAAATTAAAAGACCCAGGTAGTTTCTCCATACCCTGCGTCATAGGAAAGTTCGTAATAGACAAAGCTCTATGCGATTTAGGAGCCAATATCAGTGTTATGCCTTTATCTATATGCAAAAAGCTGAATATGGGAGACCTAAGACCAACCAAAATGTCCGTACAATTAGCTGACCGATCAGTAAAATATCCCGTCGGAATACTGGGAAACGTTCCAGTGCGCATAGGACAATTCTACATCCCAACCGACTTCATAATCATGGACATCAAAGAGGACTCTGTTACCCCAATTATCCTAGGAAGACCGTTCCTAGCTACAGCCGGAGCTATTATAGACGTGAAGAAAGGAAGGCTAACATTCGAAGTAGGAGAAGAAAAGATAGAGTTCATTCTCACCAAGTTCTTACAAGCACCAGCCATAGACGATACCTGCTATTTAGTAGATGTAATTGACGAATGCATAAGAGAACTTGAAAATGAAGAGACCACGTATTCAGAAATAATAAAGATTCAAATACCCGATATTTCTGAAGACGATGATTGGCGTAAACCGTATAAAGACGACAGCCTAAGCGAAAGCTTAGCACTGACCCCAAACCATATGCCAGGTCCGAAGAACCCATCTTTAGAACTTAAAACACTACCCAAAAATCTTAGATATGAATTCCTAGACGATGAACTAAAAAGACCAGTGATAGTCAACACCGACTTAGGACAACTAGAAACCGTAAAGCTATTAGAAGTCCTAAAGAAGTACCCCACCGCGTTAGGCTATAACATAAGCGATCTAAAAGGTATAAGCCCTTCAATCTGTATGCATCGAATTACAATAGAGGAAGACTGTAAAACCTCTAGAGAGCATCAGAGGAGACTGAACCCCATCCTAAGCACTATAGTCAGAGATGAAGTAAAGAAATTGCTAGATGCAGGAATCATCTATCCAATCTCCGATAGTGAATGGGTTAGCCCAGTTCATGTCGTACCTAAGAAAGGAGGAGTCACGGTAGTTAAGAACGAAAAAGGCGAATCAATAACAAAAAGAGTCGTGACTGGAAGTAGGATGTGCATTGATTATAGAAAGCTTAACAAAGCCACACGAAAAGATCACTTCCCTTTGCCATTCATAGACCAAATGTTAGAAAGACTAGCCAAACATTCATATTTCTGCTATCTAGATGGCTATTCAGGATTTTTCCAAATCCCCATTCATCCTGATGACCAAGAAAAGACTACATTCACATGCCCTTATGGTACTTTTGCTTACCGCCGAATGCCATTCGAACTTTGTAATGCTTTAGCAACCTTCCAGAGATGCATGATGGTAATCTTCGCAGATTTCATAGACGACATCATGGAAGTATTTATGGACGATTTCTCGGTATGTGGACAAAGTTTCGAAGGATGCCTACAAAACTTAGAAATGGTATTAGAACATTGTGTAAAAGTGAACCTCGTCCTAAATTGGGAAAAATGCCATTTTATGGTCCGACAAGGAATAGTTCTAGGACATGTCATATCAAATAAAGGAATTGAGGTCGACAAAGCTAAAATAGAGATTATAACAGATCTCCAACCTCCAAAATCCGTACGAGAAATACGGAGTTTTTTAGGACATGCCGGTTTCTACCGAAGATTTATAAAAGATTTTTCAAAAATCACAAAACCTTTGACCGGCCTGTTGATGAAAGATGCTGAGTTCGTCTTTGACGACGACTGTTTAAAAGCATTCGAAACATTAAAATCAGCCCTTATCACTGCATCGATTATGCAACCACCCGATTGGCGACTACCATTCGAAATCATGTGCGATGCGAGTGATTATGCTGTAGGCGCAGTTCTAGGACAAAGAAAGGACAAGAAACTCCATGCCATCTACTATGCCAGTAGAACCTTAGATCCTGCCCAGATGAACTATGCTACAACATAAAAGGAACTTCTAGCAGTTATATTTGCGCTTGACAAATTCCGTTCTTACTTAGTAGGAGCCAAAATAATCATATACACAGACCACACTGCCATTAGGTACCTAATAAGCAAAAAGGATGCCAAACCAAGATTATTGAGATGGATCCTGTTATTACAAGAGTTTGACTTAGAAATCAAAGATAAGAAAGGAACCGAGAACGTTGTTGCAGATCACTTATCCCAAATAGAAGGCATCAAACATGAACCAGTACCGATAAATGACGATTTCCCGTACGAACATCTGATAGCCAGATTAGAAAGTGACACGCCTAACTTAATCTCGGAAGATCCAGAACTCAAAAAAGCCGTAGAAGCCGTCTATGCCCAAGTCACATTAACTTGGTATGCTGACATCGTTAATTACCTAGCTGCAGGCGTGCTTCCACCGGATCTCACTTATCAGCAAAAGAAGAAATTCTTCCACGATTTGAAACACTACTATTGGGACGAACCTCTACTCTTCAAGAGAGGGGCCGACAACATATATCGTCGCTGTGTCCCAGAGGAAGAAATAGAAAATATCATTTCCCAATGCCATTCAGCACCATATGGTGGTCATGCTAGTACATCCAAGACGTGCGCTAAGATTCTCCAAGCCGGCTTATTCTGGCCTAACCTCTGGAAAGACGTTCACATCGCTGTGCTAAAATGTGATCGATGCCAACGAACTGGCAACATCTCACGACGCGATGAAATGCCTCAGAAAGGAATCTTAGAGGTAAAAATCTTTGACGTATGGGGAATAGATTTCATGGGACCATTCCCGCCTTCTTTTGGTAATAACTACATACTCGTCGCTGTAGACTATGTGTCTAAATGGATAGAAGCCATTGCTGCTCCAATAAATGACGCACGAGTAGTAATCAAACTCTTCAAAAACACAATCTTTCCTAGATTCGGTGTACCCAGACTCGTCATTAGTGACGGCGGATCACACTTCATATCGCGAATATTTGATAAACTTCTTTCTAAATATGGAGTCCGACACCGAGTAGCTACACCCTATCATCCGCAAACTAGCGGACAAGTAGAGGTCTCGAACAGGGAAATAAAACAGATATTGGAAAAGACTATCGCTACCTCAAGGAAAGATTGGTCATCAAAGCTAAATGAAGCTTTATGGGCTTATAGGACCGCTTTTAAGACACCAATAGGTACTACACCCTACAAATTAGTTTACGGTAAATCCTGTCATCTCCCTGTAGAATTAGAGCATAAGGCCTTCTGGGCCATTAAGACACTCAATTTCAACTACACTAAGGCAGGAGAGAAACGAATCTTGAACTTACACGAATTAGAAGAACTTCGATTGGACGCTTACGAAAATGCCCGTATCTACAAAGAACGAACTAAAAAGTGGCATGATAAACGTTCAGTCAAGAAACAATTCAGTGTGGGAGACATCGTACTTCTATTTAGTTCGAGATTAAAACTCTTCCCAGATAAACTAAAATCTAGGTGGTCTGGACCTTTTGAAGTGACTAAAGTACTTCAGAGTGGAGCTGTCGAAATTACCGATAAGACGAATGCACCGTTTATCGTAAACGGGCAACGCCTAAAACATTATAATAAGAACGAAAATAGCCCTCAAGTCTGCAATATAGCATTGCTTGAGCTTCCAGCTCAAACACCCGAATAACTTGTCACCAAGCTATCGTCAGGCTTTAGACGTTAAAAACAGCGCTTACTGGGAGGCAACCCAATTTTCCCGCATTTCCCTCGTTATTGTATTTCATTCTCACTTTTTATCTAAAATTCTACTTTGAAACTTTAACAAAAATTCTAAACTTAAAATTGCTACTATTTTTACTTTCTTTTATTTTAATTATTTTATTTTATTTTTCTCTTTTAATTTTTGTTTCTACCGCCTTTGTTTCTAAAAATCCTGACTTCAAATTTCTGTTTTAAACTTTTGAGGATTTTAAAAGCCCTCAAAACCTTCCTCCTGTTTTTCTCCGACTTACCTGCGAGTATGGCCGTGTACGACTTTACAAAGGTTCATTTTCGAGGATTAGCTCAAAAGGCAAGATTTGAAGCATTAACTGAGAGGGACATAGCCTTAACACTGTATTATGATAAGTCTACCATGGAGAAACTAGGAATTACTGATAGCATCCAATACCTATTTAATCAACTAGGCTGGGAGAACACTTCTTTGAAAACCCGTTTTGCTACCTATAAGGACATCACCTACGAATTCCTTAGTTCCTTCAGGTACTTACCCAACTATGGTTTTGGATCCAACACAGAGCTTATCACCTTTAGGATGTTTGAAATGGACCAAACCCATAGCCGGATGTCATTAACCAACCTCCTAGGATTTCCTAGCGGACCACATGTGTTCATCAGTGCCGAAGATGACGATCTAGATTTTGAACTCAACCAATTCTGGGGTAGAATCACAGGCGACTATCACCCTGACCCAAACAGCATGTATAATGATGAGATTCATAACCCAGCTTTCAGATACTTTCATAAGATCCTAGCTCACACCCTTTTTGGAAAAGAAGAAAATATTACTACAGTATCTAAAGAAGAGTTATTTATCATGTTCTGTGCTTCTCAGGGCCGTACAGTGAATGCCGTACCTTTTATGATGAGATCCTTCCGACGCCTCACTCAGGACCCACAATCACCTAATCTAATAGGAGGCCTCGTGACAATGATTGCCCACGAGCTTGGCCTTAGATTCCACCTAAATGCAAGCACTAGTTTTGGCACCATCCGACCCATGAATATCCAGTTTTGCTTTAACAGGCGCATTTTAAGAACTATGGGACCTGGACCTTACGAGTACCTCATCAATGACAAACCTGTCCAGCTATTCACATTGCCAAATCATCAGATGACAAGTGTCCATAACAAAGACAACTGGGTTTATGAATTGGATGAGCCTATGGGACCTCCTTCACCTCAATCAACACCACATAATTACATGTACGAGAGTGATCACATCTCTGAAGCACATGATTATATGTACTATGAGGATGCTGTATCAGAAGCTGAGGTAGACCCTAGGACCCTTCCGCATTACAACACCTATCCCGAGCCCATTCCTGAGGAAACCACTGACAAAATGGATACTGTTCTGCAACGATTAGACAACGTTGACGCAGCTTTGACCATCGTAAAAGAAGACATCACAAGCATACACAGCAAACTCGTAGTCTTCATGGACATAGTCTGTGACCAGCTCGACTACTACGCCAGGAAGTTTGGCGAATTGAAGGCACGAAAAGACTGAGATATTAGATTTAGTTTAGTTTAGTTTTTCTGCTTTCCGTCCGTTTTCAATTACTTTGATTTTTGCATTGTTAATTTCCTTATGTATTACATTACAATCATTCTAATTACTTGTTATTTCAATTGTATTCTCTATTCATTGATTCTGTTTTTACGTTATCCTATGTTTCTTAACCGATATAAAGCATTGCCATATCAATTGTACACCTTAAAACCATTGCAAGAACACCCCCATAGCAAAATTCTGCGTTCTGCAGATTTTGCTGGTGTGATGACCGTCACAGAAGCATGACGCTCGTCACACGGGTGACGACCGTCACAGATACGTGACGACCGTCACGAGCCCAAAACTGTTATCTGCTATAACAGGGGTTGCGTTTTCTCTCCCACTCACATCCTTTCAACTTCCAATCATCACAAACTCACACCCCACTTCCAATTTCCGTTTTCCCCACCTTGCTCCATATAATCCCAACTCCTATCTCAACTTCCAAATCCACTTCTGTACCATTTTTTCACTCCACAGAACCAACTCAATCCACATTTCCTCAGCATCCTCCAACAATGGCGAGAAACAACAAAACCCCAGACCTCAGCAGTATCGTGTTCAGCAACGGCGACTCCAGAGAGAAACAGCGGGCCAACTATATCGCCTTCCATCAACGGTCGCTCCAGCCGACCCACTACCCGCATATCCTATCCCTCACGGAGCTCGGCCTCCTTGACGGCGTCACTTGGATGCTCCAAAGAGCCGGCATCTGGCACCTCTGCACTAATCCGCAACCGACATACGAACAACTCACCCTCGAGTTCCTTAGTTCGTTCACCTACTTCACTTCCAGCGGTGACCTCAGCCAACACTCCGGTGCCGCATGCTTCCGTATGTTCGACACGAACTATCAAATGAATCAGAACCAGATTGCCGACATCTTACAATTCCCTTGCGGCGACAATGCTCACCGTCGCCTCACCGAACAATTTCAGCACGAAGCCTTTGCGCTCTGGTACCAGTTAACCGGAATCAATGCCGATGGCTGGGATTCTCTGCATGCAACGCACATCCACAACCCGACCATCCGGTATTTCCACCGAGCACTGAGCAACACCATCTTCAAACGGGATAGCAACCATAAAGTGAACTCGAAAGAGCTCTTCTTTCTCCGCTGTGTGTTCAACTCCGAGCCCATCAACGCCGCTCTGTTCCTCCTGGCCCACATTCAGGCCAACTGTAACCATGGCTCTAAGCCATTTTACTTTGGCGGGATTGTCACTTCCATTGCACTCGAGCTGAACCTCGGTGACCGCCTCCAGCATCTCCACACCATTCCCTCGGTATTCCTCGACACCGACCACTGCAGAGCCTCTCACCTCATCCGTTCCAGAGCCGACGACAAGTATCACCCGGTCGTGCGTGGCAAAACCGTCAGAAGTATCATCCTGCCATCACGCACCTGAATGCACCCACAGGATCGTGCTAACTGGATCTTTGACCTTAATGCCCCTGCTGCTGCCGCTGCTCCAACTCAGACCCACACCCAAGGTTTTGGTGACAAAATCCAAGATGAGTTGGACAGACCTGAGCAACCGGAGGCATCGCAACCACTTCCTTCTGAAGGCACATCCTACCGCCGCCGCCGCCATCGTCCAGAGCCCGACTACTCTGAAGAAGACCTTCGCCGATCCTTCAACCAGCAGGCCCAGATACTCGCTATGATGCAGCAGCAGAATCAGCGAGCAGAGCAGTTCGAAGCTTGGCATCGGATCCAAATGCAACAACTCCAAACCGGCCAGGACACCATCACTGAGAACTTGGCGAATCTTACCTTACAGTTCGAAAGACTCCACGATTATGTCTATCATACAGGAGCAATGAGCTTTGAGGACCGAGTCGACCAAGTCAGAGCCAGAGGACGCGAGAGAGGACGTGGTCGAGGCAGAGGCCGTGATTAGTTATTGTTTTCCTTATTTGTTTACTATATTTTCAGTTTCTTTGTATTTTCATTCACCTTGTATTTCCCTCTCGCATTCTTTCAAATCAGTGGGGACACTGATTGAGATAGTGTGGGAGCGGAGCGTTTATTTCCCACTCCCTTGTACTTTTAATTCCGTAATTTCAATCCGAACATTTTCACGTATTAGCAAATAAAAGCTCTTTTATATATCTTTTTCCGTTACGCAAACATCCCCACTTTATTCGACATAAACAAAATTTTTTTTTCGTTCGTTCCTCAAAAGCAAAAGCATCGCGAGAATGTGCCCAAGTTCAAACCAAGTTTTGAAACTCCGAGACGAAAATTCTAACAAAACCAGTACCGTCCTGACACCTTAGACCTCCAGTTTATGCGAGTCGGTTTCACTACCTACGTGTACCAAAGTCTCAAGTTTCTACACAAACTCAACCCCAAGTAGTTTATACTAGGAGTCAGCACCATCCTAAAAACACTTCTAAGCGAGCGACCAATGCAAATAAGTGTATGATCTCCAAAAAGATGAAAAATCATGAAAAGAGAGCCATATAGCCCAAGTATAGAGACATGTTCCGTCTAAGTTAGGTGCTCCTCACCCGATCATTTAGCCCAACGGTACAAAAACTTATTAAAAAATCAATGGTATAAGCTTATGAGCAATGAAAAAGATCAAAACAGAAATGAGATCATATTCACTAACAGGTTGACTTGCCATGAAAGTGTATGGACAACGAGCTTAATGTGATTGCGCTAGAACAAACAGGGTGAACTTGACGCGAGAACCTTCATACCAAGCTACAGTAGCATGACTGGGACCGATTTGCATAAGAAGGAGACCTCCGAAGACTTGTAGTCCAGTGTCGTCACCGTACTCGTTTTGTTCCTACTAAGAATCCCGGTTTTTCCCAACTTTGTGAATGAGGAAGCTGCCTCGTGCTTGCCGACTTTTTCCTGTTTTACTTGAGGACAAGCAAATATTCAAGCTTAGGGGAGTTTGATAACACGAAATCGTATATATATATTGATGCATAATTCAACTGATGTTTGACTGTTTTCGATCCGATTTCGGGTTCTTTCCATGTTATTTGTCTGATATTTTGCAGGTATTTGATGATCATGTCTAAACAAAGCAATATGAAGAAAAGAAGCAATTACAGATGAAATATGGACAAAAAACAGATGAAAACAACATGAAAAACGCAGAATGCACATTTTGCTGCTGTGACGACCGTCACACGGGTGACGACCGTCACACTCCATGACGACCTTCATGCAGGCAAAAACGCACAACTTCAAATGCACGTGCAAAATGCAGTTCCAAGTCCCAAATAATGGACCACTACTCCCTGATATTTCTGTCTCTAAGTCCACCTTCTTCAAATTACAACCGTTAGAATTCTACTTCTATAAAAGGGGAAGGAGGGGAGCTGAGAAAGGGAGCCGCATTCAGACAACGAAGTGCTGCCAATTTATCTTCAGAGTAACCTTTCCATTATTCTATTCTTATTTATTTCTCTTTTCTTTCTCTGCATTCTTTGATATTTTGTAATTCCCATTTCCCTTGTACGATCAATTGGCACAAAGATTAGAATCCTGCCAACATTTGTGGAGGATCTGCCCAAAGACCAATTGGAATATTTACAGGTTCTAAATTTTAATCGTAACTTCAGTTTACATTATGATGCATGTTATTAATCACTGTTTTTATTTATGTTTTACCTTTCCCAAATCCATGTCTAGCTAAATCAGAGTAATCGATATGTAATAATAATTCAGACGGGATTTGATGATAATCGGTTGAAAACTTTCCTTTTCAAAAGTTGTTTATGGTCTGAGTGTTTAAATTTATTTACTGAATAAACGTTCGTCGCAAAAGTGAGAACTTATTTAAAAGTAGTTTTGCCACGACAGTGGGAAATTAATTAAGGTACGAACCAACAAGCGACAGCTGCGGTAAGACCAGATAGTAAACACTAGTCATTTGTTTTAATAACAGCGAAAGCACTTTAAAATGAATTAGAACTTAGAGATTTCCAAAAAATAGTTTTAACCCCGAATGGGACACGAAAGCGTACATCCGGCCCTTAGAATTATGACTAGCGTCAACAACCATCGTGAGACGAAAGTCTTCAGATCACTATTTTCTGCTTAAATAAATTCTGAAAAATATTTCATATACCGGTAACTTGTCAAATCCCCGAAGAACATAATTACTGCATATCGATTCACGTAATTATAATTCAAGTAACGTTTTAGTTCCCTTTAGTGACAGAAATTATTCCCTTAAACATTATCTACCTAGCTAAACATAGTAACTCCCGAGAACACTAGTTTGATTACGAGTCCCTGTGGGATCGATTGAGAACGGGATTAAAGTTGGAAGGTTCCAAGCAGGTGAGTCTACTTCAACAGGAGGTGCCAGAAAAGCATTTGGTGGTAGACGGCAGGGTGATACTAGTGCTATGTTTGGTGGCAGGGGCAGGGGCAGAGGAAGAAATCAATATGTTCAGCCGCAACAGATAGCTAGTGTCACTATCCCCTTTCCTCAACAAGGGTAGCCTCAGCAACAACAACAACAACCACAGCAACAGCAAGGACAGAATCCTGGCCAGAGAAGGATACAAAATGCGAGACAGAAAAGAGTGTTCGACGCACCTCCTTCCACGTACGCAGAACTCCTCCAGACCCTGCTAGGGTTGAACTTGGTTGAAAAAAGGACTTTGGCACCGCCTACAGGGGCAGTACTTCCTTACAGATACGATGCCAACAAGCATTGCGATTTCCATTCCGGCGCACCCGGGCATTATATAGAAGCTTGTCAGGCATTTAAACATAAAGTTCAGGATTTATTGGATAGCAAAGCTATTAACTTTAGACAGGTGGGTCCAAATATCGTACAACAGCCTATGCCCAATCATGGGGCAAACGCCATCTTGACAGAAGAAAATTTGAATCTAGTGATGGATGTCAATGAGCTGAAGACACCATTGGGTGAGATTAAAAGCAGGTTGCTAAAAGGGGGTGTATTCCCGGGTTGTGATGAATTTTGCTTGGATTGTTGGACCCAGCCAGAGGGTTGTAATAAGTTGAAGCAGGGTATTCAGGCTATGATGGATGAAGGGACCTTGCAGTTTGATCGAATCGCGGTTGAAAGGCCTGTAGAGGCGTTGTGTGATGAGCAGAACGATGTTGCGACGGTGACGATTCCGAGGAAAACAATAACGATAACGGCGCCTGCCAGGCGGCCGACGATCACAATTACTAAGGCAGGACCAGTTCCTTTTGAGAGTACTAAAGCAGTGCCGTGGACTTACGGATTGGAGGTATATTGCGATGGGGAGAAAATTGAAGTCAATGGACAACCAGCTGGGGTTGTAGATAATGTTGTCGGAACAGGGGGTATGACCAGAAGCGGAAGAATCTTCACGTCACCCGAGGTAGAGGCGGAAAGATTAGCCAAGGGTAAAACCAAGGTAGCTGAGGGTGGTCCTTCTCAGTCGAATGAAAAAGAAACGTCACTTAAGGATGTGGAGGAGTTTATGAGGCTCATTCGTAAAAGTGATTACAAAATCGTTGAGCACCTCCAACAAACACCGTTAAAAATTTCCATCCTATCATTGCTATTATGTTTCGAGGCCCATCGGAACGCTTTGCTGAAGATTCTAGACACGTCGTTCGTTCCTCAAGAGGTTTCTGTTAATCAGTTAGAAGGGGTGATGGCGCATGTCAATGCGGGGCACAGTTTGGGCTTCATAGACTTTGATTTGACCCCGAGAGGGCGAGAGCACAATATGGCATTGCATGTGTCAGTGGAATGCCGGGGCACGGTCATGTCCCATGTTTTAGTAGACACTGGATCTTCCCTGAATGTGCTACCGAAGAAAGCCATGATGAAGCTAGATATTAGGGGGATTATCTGCACGCCTAGTGATTTAGTGGTGAGGGCGTTCGATGGAACGAGGAGGTCAGTTTTCGGATCAATAACATTACCGTTGCAGGTGGGGCCTGAAGTATTTGAAACTGAATTCTATATAATGGACATCCAGCCAGCGTATAGTTGTCTTCTTGGGCGCCCATGGATCCATGCTGCCGGGGCAGTCACATCCACGTTACACCAAAAGCTGAAGTATATGGTTGGGGATAGCGTCGTCACTGTGTGTGGAGAGGAAGATATTCTGGTTAGCCATTTGTCTTCGTTCAAATATGTCGAGGTCGACGGCGAAATACATGAAACGCCCTGTCAAGGCTTCGAGGGGTTACGAATTAAAGACAAAGCTCAGGGTTCCAGCAAAATATCAGACGTGGCAGTGTCATCCTACAAAGAGGCTCAAGCTCTAGTGCAGGCAGGCAAAACTAAAGGCTGAGGGCAGGTATTGGAGATTCCCGTGAAGAATGACAGGTTCGGGCTTGGATATCATCCTTCGTCATCAGCATCCTCTTCAGAAACGCCCAAGTTCAGAGGGCCGATAACTATTACACAAAATGGGGTGAGCTTCGAGACTATCAATGCTATTTCCGATGCTGAAGACGAAGATAGCGACTGTGATATGGACGCGTAGATCAAGCCAAGCGTGCCAGGACAAAGTCTCTGCAATTGGTCTATCCGGGAAACTGTTCCTGTGACAACTAAATAGTAATGATTTGTTTTCTTAATTGTTGAATAATCTTGTGTCCTACCCGGGGCATAGTGATTTTGCTTAGGGCCGTTTGGTTATGTACATTACATTGTTTAATCATGAAATAAAGGCGTTTTTCATATACAAATATTGTGATCCCTGTTTTTCCGTTTTTGTGTTTTACAATAAAATGGCAATGTGGTTATTTGCTTTGTATGCTTTTTGAAGCATTTAACCATTTCCTTTGCAGGATTACTATTTCAGATGACATCTATGAACCGCCTATGACTCACTTCGACTTCGAGCACCCGGTATTTCAGGCTGAGGAAGAGATTGTGGAAGATGGCGACGTACCAGAGGAGTTGACATGGTTATTGAAACAAGAAGAAAGAATCATTCTGCCTCATGAGGAAGTCATTGAGATTATCAATTTGGGGTCGGAAGAGGTTGTGAGAAACATCCGTATAGGGGCTGCGCTGCAGAGCGACATCAAGCAAAGGTTGGTTGAGATGCTCAAAGAGTACAGTGATATATTTGCTTGGTCGTACGAGGATATGCCTGGGTTGGATACAGATATGGTTGTTCACCGTCTGCCACTGCGAGAGGAATGTCTGCCTATTAAGCAGAAACTCCAAAGAACTAGACCGGACATGGATGTGAAGATCAAGGAGGAAGTTCAAAAACAGTGGGATGCTGGTTTCCTAGCTGTTACAAAATATCCCTCATGGGTCGCTAATATTGTGCCAGTGCCGAAGAAAGACGGTAAAGTGCGAATGTGTGTAGACTACCGTGATTTGAATAAGGCGGGCCCGAAAGATGACTTTCCACTTCCTCACATCGATGTGCTGGTTGATAACATTGCTCAGTTCTCCGTATTCTCCTTCATGGATGGCTTCTCGGGCTATAATCAGATCAAAATGGCGCCAGAAGACATGGAGAAGACTACCTTTATTACTCCCTGGGGAACATTTTGCTACAAAGTGATGCCCTTCGGACTAAAGAACGCTGGGGCAACATATCAACGTGCTATGACGACTCTCTTTCATGACATGATGCATAAAGAGATCGAGGTTTATGTTGATGATATGATTGCCAAATCCCAGACGGAGGAGGAGCATTTGGTTAATCTGCTGAAACTGTTCAAGAGACTTAGGAAGTTCAGGTTGAGACTAAACCCTAACAAGTGCACCTTCGGGGTGTGATCGGGCAAACTACTGGGGTTTATCGTGAGCGAAAAAGGAATAGAGGTCGATCCTGCAAAAATAAAAGCAATACAAGAAATGCCGACGCCTAAAACAGAAAAAGAAGTGCGTGGGTTTTTAGGGAGGTTGAACTATATCGCCCGGTTCATATCTCACTTAACTGTGACGTGCGAGCCGTTATTCAAGTTATTGAAAAAGGATCAGGTTGTGACCTGGAATGAAAATTGTCAAAAGGCGTTCGACAAGATAAAAGAATACTTGCAGGAACCTCCTGTTTTGATACCCCCAATGGCCGGGAGGCCTTTGATTATGTATTTGACGGTTCTTGAGGAAATTATGGGTTGTGTTCTTGGTCAATACGACGAGACTGGGCGTAAAGAGCATGCGATCTACTATTTGAGTAAGAAGTTTACTGACTGCGAGTCTAGATACTCAATGCTCGAGAAGACATGTTGCGCGCTAGCCTGGGCCGCCAAACGTTTGAGGCAATACATGCTGAATCATACAACCATGCTAATTTCAAAGATGGATCCAATCAAATATGTGTTTGAAAAGCAAGCACTCTCCGGAAGAATTGCCCGATGGCAGATGGTGTTAACAGAATACGATATCCAGTATGTCTCGCAAAAGGCTATTAAAGGTAGCGTTCTGTCAGAGTACCTGGCGGAGCAGCCTGTTGAGGACTACCAATCGATGAGGTTTGATTTTCCTAACGAGGATATCATGTACCTGAAGATGAAAGATTGTGAAGAACCGTTGCCGGACGAAGGACCAGAATTGGGTTCCAAATGGCAGTTGATATTTGACGGAGCTGTAAATTCCTATGGTAGCGGAATAGGTGCGATTATCACTACTCCTCAGGGGTCGCACATCTCCTTTACCGCCCGATTGACTTTTCCCGTTACCAACAATGAGGCGGAATATGAGGCTTGCATCATGGGTCTGGAAGAAGCTTTTGATTTGCAAATCAAACATCTGGATGTATACGGAGACTCAGCTCTAGTGGTGAATCAAATTAAAGGTGAATGGGAGACACGTCAGCCCAATTTGATACCATATATGAATTATGCAAGGAGATTGTTGCCTTTCTTTGACAAGGTGGAATTACATCATGTGCCGCGAGCGGAAAATCAAATGGCTGACGCCTTGGCGGCATTGTCTTCGATGTATAAAGTTAACTTCTGGAACGAGGCTCCCTGGATTGTTATCTCTCGGCTCGATAGGCCTGCATTCATATTTGCCATCGACGAGGCTCCCGATGGTCAACCCTGGTATTTTGACATCCAGAACTTCCTGAAGAACAAGGAATATCCGGCTGGGGCATCCAGTCGAGATCAGAAGACTCTCAGGAGATTGGATGGCAATTTCTATTTGAATCTTGACGGTGTCATATACAAAAGAAACCACGACTTGGTGTTGCTACGCTGTGTAGACGAGAAAGAAGCAAAGTTGCTCATGGAAGAGATACATGAGGGTACATTTGGTACACATGCTGGTGGGCATGCTATGACGAAAAAACTGCTGCGGGCAGGTTATTACTGGCTAACTATGGAAACAGACTGTTTCAAGTTTGCAAAGAGGTGTCATAAATGCCAAATTTATGCGGACAAGGTCCATGTACCCCCAAGTCCTTTGAATGTGATGTCATCACCGTGGCCGTTCTCGATGTGGGGAATTGATATGATTGGAAAGATCGAGCCTACGACATCCAACTGACACCGGTTCATCTTGGTGGAAATTGATTACTTCACCAAATGGGTGGAAGCAGCATCATATGCCAATGTCACCAAACAAGTGGTCGCCAGATTTATCAAACGAGATAATATCTGCAGATATGGAGTCCCTGAGCGGATTATCACCGACAACAGTTCGAATTTGAATAACAAGATGGTGAAAGAGCTGTGCTAGAATTTTAAGATTGAACATCACAACTCTTCTCCTTACCGGCCCAAGATGAATGGCACTGTTGAAGCGGCCAATAAGAACATAAAGAAGATTGTCCAGAAGATGGTTGTGACCTACAAGGACTGACACGAGATGCTACCTTTCGCTTTGCACGGTTATCGTACGACGGTACGCACATCAACCGGGGCAACCCCTTTTTCATTGGTATACGGAATGGAGGCAGTGTTACCGCTGGAGGTTGAGATTCCTTCCTTGAGGGTTTTACGAGATGTCCAACTTGACGAGGCAGAATGGGTTAAAGATAGACTGAATCAGCTCAGCTTAATGGATGAGAAGAGGCTAGCTTCTCTCGCGTACGGTCGGTTGTATCAGAGCCAGATGAAGAAAGCATACGATAAGAAGATACACCCTCGAAGCTTTCAGACGGGCGACCTTGTGCTGAAGAGGATTCTCCCGCCACAAATAGATCACAAGGAAAGTGGACCCCTAATTACGAAGGTCCCTACGTTGTCAGAAAAGTCTTCTCTGGAGGAGCCTTGCTACTATCTACCATGGATGGTGAAGACTTTACGTCTCCTGTGAATTCAGACGCAGTTAAAAAATACTTTGCTTGAAAGTGACCTGCTGGACAGTAAAAAGAGAGTCCAGGCAAAAATGGGGCATCCTGGTGAACCATAAAAATGAATAAAAGGTTCGGGCAAAAGTTAGGGATAAAATTGAAAAGATGTACACCCGCGATGAATTGAAAACCCGCAAAGGGCGGTTCACGCAAAAGTTAGGGATTGAAAAAGCAAATGGCTGCGGTCCGAGTTTGATACTGCATTGCTTAGTGGTTTAGGAGTGCTTGAGGGTTCGTTTATCCAACACAATCTCTTCCGAAAATTTAATACCGGGAAGGCACCAGAGTCAGGCGAGTCATAGGAGGATCAGCTCATGATGTTTGTCTGCACCACGTTGCCGACATGTATACAAATATTGTTTTGTATTTTTATGCTTTTGTGCATATATGTATGTGTGTATGCGTAACTTCCTCTTTTCAGGAGTTGCATCCGTGTACAAAACTTTGCCTATTCAGAGGCCTGTTATTAATAAAACATGTTATTCAGTATTTGATGTTTGTGCTTTACGGTTTTGTATATGGAAAACGCCGATGTTTTGATGAACTCGCATTTGCATAACTTTGCTGGCCCTTGCCAATGATTGATAAAACTTCGAATTGACTGAGGAGATGTCGTGGACATTAACCTGAAAAGATTTGGTTGTATAGATTCATTTTGTCTCGTTTGTGTTTTACAGGGTTCTCGCCCTTGAAGCAGACAATCAGAAAATGGTGGCCCCAGCCAGAGGCCTTGGAAGAAGGACTTGACCTTATTTCCCAGCAGGTCGTACCTCGTCCCCAGAGGTTGAGATGTTGTTATCCCTTACCGAAGGAAGGATTATTTTCCCCAGAAGAGTATCCTCATGGAAGTTGCCCACAGGATATCCCCAGCATGTCGAAATCAGTATCCCCTGCAGAAGTTATACTCCCCAGAGAGTCGAGTAGGTGCGCGTTCAGTCCCCAGCGGGGAGGATTTCCGTGGCGCATAACCAAGATAGTAAGTTCAGAAGGATTATCCCCCACCGAGGATGGTTTTCTTTCTCCCCCACAGGTCGTCATGCCTTCGTCAGGATAATTATCCCCAGCGGAGTGGTAGTTCCGAGTTGTAAATTGTACCCAGACAGTTGTCCCCCAGAAGGGTTGATTCTCCCCTAGCTGAGTTAATCTTCCCAGCAGGTGTTATTCTTTCCTCCCAGTGGAAATCGATGTGTAATCTTTCCCCGGCAGAGTTGGTTGTATTTCCGGCATTTATTTTGCCAAAATTCTTTGCGATACCCGTTCATCCCCAACAGGGTGGTATTTGCCCTCAACAGCCGTGTTGAAGCAAGCTTGTCAGAGCTTCCCCAGCAGCCTGAACCTGCATTTGCATTGGCATACATTATCATGTTTGCATATACCCAAAAACGCGTAGCATTTCCATGCCGTATGGAGCATTGCGCCATTGCCAAACATACGCATTTTGAAACATAAATCAGGTTGGTTGACCTTTTGCTTTCAGGGGTGTTTCTCAGCAGGAGTGTAAAGTTACAGTGTTGATCTGTTACCAGACGATCGAGGTCTCGCCGTGAGACATATGATGACACAGTTCTTATTATCATTCCCCACAGAGTTACTGGCTGAAGTTTCTCTTATCCGACCAGCGGAGTGTTTTTCTTCAGGTGTGCTGTCGCGGCAGCATTTCAGGGTTTCATGAATCAAGATTTCAGAAGTGGTCACTTGTTGTCGAAACGGGTGTCGGGCAGTTATTTTCTGAATATCCCCAGTGGAGTTAGCTACTACCAAGAATAAGCAAAGAAGCTATATCCAAGTTACCTTTCCTTTATGAATCAGGCAGATGTGTTTTCCCGTATGAAATAGGCGGATGAACTTTCCTGTATGAATCAGGCAAATGGATTTTCCCGTATGAAACAGGAGGATGAACTTTCCTGTAAGAATCAGGCAGATGTATTTTCCTGTATGAAACAGGCGGATGAACTTTCATGTATGAATCAGGCAGATGTATTTTCTCGTATAAAATAGGCGGATGAAGTTTCCTGTATGAATCAGGCAGATGTGTTTTCCCGTATGAAACAGGCGGATGAATTTTCCTGTATGAATCAGGCAGATGTATTTTCCCGTATGAAACAGGCGGATGAACTTTCCTGTATGAATCAGGAAAATGTATTTTCCCGTATGAAACAGGTGGATGAACTTTCCTGTAAGTATCAGGCAGATGTATTTTCCCGTATGAAACAGGCGAATGAACTTTCCTGTATGAATCAGACAGATGGATTTTCCCGTATGAAACATGCGGATGAACTTTCTTGTATGAATCAGGCAGATGTATTTTCCCGTATGAAACAGGCGGATGAACTTTCCTGTAAGTATCAGGCAGATGAATTTTCCCTTATGAAACAGGCGGATGAACTTTCCTGTAAGTATCAGGCAGATGAATTTTCCCGTATGAAACAGGCGGATGAACTTTTCTGTAAGTATCAGGCAAATGTACTTTCCCGTATGAAACAGGCGGATGAATTTTCCTGTATGAATCAGGCAGATGGATTTTCCCGTATGAAACAGGCGTATGAACCTTCCTGTAAGAATCACGCAGATGGACTTTTCCCGTATGAAGCAGGCAGAGGAACTTTCCGGAATCCAGATAGACGATTCTCCCGTGATAGACAGAGTATGTGAGTTGTGTTCCGATATTTGACAAAAGTATTTTCCCCAAGGAAGTCGCCGTGATTTCCTCGTGTTACTATCCCCAGTAGAATGCTCCTCAAAGTCGTTTGTGGGTTGGGACCAACGGAGTTGGCTACTGCAAAAGTAAGCAGAAAAACGCTATTCAGATGCTTTTCCCGTATGAAGCAGGCGAATGGATTTTCCTGTGATCAGGCAGATGGCTTTTCCCGTATGAAGCAGGCGGATGGAGTTCCCTGTAATCAAGCATATGACTTTTCCCGTATGAAGTAGAAGGATGGGGTTTCCTGTGTATAGGTAGATGATTTGCCTGTATGGATAGGCAGATGAGTTCCTGGTGATTAGACAAAATTGTTTCCCCAGCGAAGTCGTCGGGATGTTTCTGTGTTGATGGAATGTAGATAAAGTTCTACCCCCGCGATGATAGAATCTTTTTCGAGTCGATGAAAATGATCCCCAACACTGTCGCTAATTGGTTTTCTCCGTATTAATAGACGGCGTAGTTTTAACGTGGATAAAAAAGCGGGGTATTTTGACAAGATGGAGTTCAAAGCCTGTAGCGATACACAGGCGGTTGATGTTGAATCAGATTTTGATAGTGGATGACTGATCGGTTATTTCCGTAACAACCCGATTCGGTCCTCTGGTTATTCTTCCCAAGCAGTTTATGCAGTTTATTTCTGCGGTTGGCAAATTTCCGGGTTCTTGGTATTCAACCGTCTCGTACCTCGATTGTTTGAAGGCCGTTCGCTCTTCACCCAGTCGGGTCCAAGCCGTTTGAATAGGGGCAGCTGTTGCACCCTAAAATTTGCTCAACCTATTTCACCTGGTTTATGTTTCAATTGCATTATCATTTGCATAGTCGCATCATGTACATGGTCCAGTCATTTGCATATCATAGCATAGCAAGTCATCTAATAAGGGATCAAGTGTCATTCTTATCTAAAGAAGCACATCAAGGGGCCTTATTCAAGTTGAAGAGCATCCAAGTCATCAATGAATGGGTTGAAGCTTTGAGGAGATTTGAATGTCAACAAGTGGATTTCTGTCCTAACTTGAAGTGTATTGAGGGTCATCAATGGGGTATGAAGCATGGAATCAGGAATTTGAGGTGTGTATGGATCCCATGGGAGGCCTAGAGAGCCATATTGAAGCTTAGACAAGTCATGGTATCAAGTTCAAGAACCACAGTTGAGGTGTGTACAAGTAGGGTTTCATCTGGGTAACCCTAGGTCAAGGAGAGCAAAGAAAGGGAATCAAGACTTAGCTCTAAGTCATGGAAGTCATGGATTGAGATGTTAAAGCATGTGCATGGAGGAGTCAAGATCAAGTACAAGAGAATCAAGAGTGGTTGGAGGGTTTGAGACAGGGTTCCTAGGGTAAAATCCCCTGTATAGCACTAGACTTCCAAGCCACACAAGTCCAAATAAAAGTTTCAAATGGATTCTTGGCCAACATGAAACTTGTATAGCTTCTCAATAGCTTTAATTTGAGTGCTAGAAGTCTTCAAGGAGATTTGTAGAACTCAAGTTATGGTTCTTGCAAGTTATAGGTCACCAGAGGACACTGAAATTTATCTATGAAAGTCACTTGACTTCCAAGCAACTTTTTCCCATAAAGGAGTTTTCAAATGGATTCTTGGCCAACATAAGAGTTGTAGATCTTGATATTATCTTTCCATAGAGTACTAGAAGTCTTCAATAAGATTTGTGGAACTCAAGTTATGATCTTGGCAATCCAGGGGTATTTTGGGTATTGATGATTATAGGTCATTCTCAACCAAGGGTCCAAATCTCTAACTTAGAGGCATCAAATGGAAAATTGTTCAACTAGAAAGTTGCTCAAAATAGGGTTTTAACCTTGACCATGCATCAAGGAGGCTTTGAATTGGCTCATAGGAGAAGTTGGTTTGAAATGGCTTTGAAAAAGGAAGAATTAAAGTCATTTAAAAAGTCAATTTTGTGATTTTTTGATTTGGGGTCAAAATGGGGCATATGATATATCATTTTAATCAGAATTGAGGTTTTAAAGACAATGGCAATAGTGGTTTTTGCATTTGAGGTCAAAATCAAAGGGGTTGCATTTGGTTGCTTATGACATAAGTTACACTTGCCAAATTATACATGGGATCAAAATCAAAGCTCCATTACATCCTAACACTTTCTAAATGTCATTTGAGGAGAAATTGAACACAAGGCAAGTGCAAAAACCAGCTGCTACATGATTGTCATGCTTGAACATATCATGGAAATTTCAAGGAGATGATAAATTGAATTTCTCCTAGGGATCATTCCAGAACTTTCTGGATCATTCATACATGCTCTATATAAGGATTAGAGCTGGTTCAATGCTTTGGTTGGTGGAAATTGGGAGAGGATTGAGAGATTGCACTTTGAACTTTCACTTTGCAAATCAAATTCGGTTACACACTTTTGATCCATATCAATCCAATTTCTTGCATTCAGAAGCTTGATCATGTATGTGTGAGTGATTCCAGATAGGTTGTTGAGCAAGATTGTTGAAAAATCGTGAGTTGGCATGTTGAGTTCATAGCTTGCAAGTCAGAATCGCATCTGGTGATTCAAGAAGTTTCAATCCAATTTGTTGCATACAAAAGTTCCATTTGGTGTTAGTGAAGGTATCTGGAAGATCTTGAAGCTTGATTTGAAAGTTTCATTGCTTTGTTCATCCAAAATTTGCAGGTATGTAACTCTCATCCTATGGCTTGATTCATGTAGTTTCTTTAGGTTTTAATATGTTAGATTCAATGTAGATTGTGGTTAGATGCTTTCTGGTGCATAATTTTCACGATTTAGAGACAAAATTAGGTTGAGCACCATTTCTGTTCATGGCCATATCTTGATGATTCTTGAGGATTAAACCTAGTTAGATAGTGGAATTAACTCAGTGTTAGGTGGTGATGATGTTAGACCTTTCAATTTTAGGTTTAGTGAGAATTTTTGTTGGAGCATTTTCTGAACATTTCTTCGTGTTTTGAGGAAGAAGATGATTCAATGATAATGGAGGTTAGGGTTGAATTCAGTGTGAAAAACTGAGTGGATTAGAGTGCTTAAGTGTGAGTTATGACAGACATTAGGATGTTTATCCATGCATGACAACTTTAGGGTAGTTTTGCTTCCCCTTTTTAACCTTAGGTTTTTAGAATTTCTTTCTCTTCTATCTCAAAACAATTCAAAACACAGTCATAAGGATAATCGATGTCGTACGCTACGAGCCTTAAGCCATTTGAGAGAGGGTTGCTGGAGGGTCACTCTTCAGTAATCTGATTGCCTAGTGTGTTACCCTTAGGGTGACATACGACGTAGTCACTCTCAAGTCATAGTCTCTAGTGCGTCAGAGATGGTGAACATACTAAAAAACACTTCTTTCGTAAAAGACTGAAAACAAACATCAAAGTGTCATTTTTGTCCGCTTGGACTCTGAATCAGAAGGAACCTCTTTTCAGAAAGATAAAAAACAGTCAGACAAATCTGTGTTTTCCGTGGCCCGAACTACGTTTGCTCTGATCTTTCATGCTGTATGAAAGTACGTAGGCATAGGATGCCGTATCCTAGCGAGCAACCTTCCCCTCCTTTCCCGTAGGTAGGCGAACTACGTTGACTCTGATTTCTCGTTCCAGACGGGAATACGTAGGCATAAAGTGCGATACTTTGCCGAGTCATTTTATTTTCTTTTAACCCCAGACTCGTAGAGTAGATAGAATAACAATCCGTACTAGAAAACAAGCGTGGATCTCGTCGAGTACGGCGGACGTGAGGGGTGCTAATACCTTCCCCGTGCATAAACGACTCCCAAATCCAGGAATTTGGTTGCGATGACCATTCCTTTCCCGTTTTGTGTTAGGTTTACTCTGAGCGTTTCCTTTCCCTCCTTTGGGATAAATAACGCACGGTGGCGACTCTTCTGTCATAGCCGGCGCCGATTTTCGCAGTAGCGACAGACAGCGACTTTAAGGAGGACTCTACTGGGGATATTTGGAAACCAAACTGTCGGACGCCTGTTTCGATAACCGGCGGCAGCTTCTGAAATCTTGATTCATGAAACCCTTTGACGCTGACGTAACAGCAAATTTGAAGAAAATAATTCGCTGGCCGGATAAGAGAAACTTCAACAAGCGACTATGTGGGGAAAATAGTAAGATAAACCGTATCATCACACGTCTCACGACAAGACCTCGAATACCTGGTAATAGATCTGAGCTAGAACTCCATACTCTTGCTGAGAAAACACACCTGAAAGCAAAAGGTTAACCAACCTGATTTATGTTTCAAAATGTGTATGTTTGAAAATGGCGTAATGCTCCGTACGGCACGGAAATGCTACGCGTTTGAGTAGATGCAAATATGACGATATATGCAAATGCAAATGCGGGCTCAAGCTGCCGGGGCCACTCTGATAATGATGTCTTAACAACATGAATGTTGAGGATAAGGCCAACTCCGCTGGGGAGAACAAGTATCATAAGGTATTCTAGTAAAATAAATGCCGAAAACACAGTCAACTTTGCCGGGGAGAGCTGGCGACTCTGCTGGGGACTTCTTTGGTTCCCTACGCGAGTCAATCCTAGCGCTTGTTTTCCCGTCGTGGGTGTGGTATAGATTTACTTTTCTGTCTTTACTTTCCGCATTTTATTATCGCTTTATATTGTTATTGATGTTGTGGGGAGGGGGTGATCTGTTGAGAGAAAAGCCGGACCTGGGCTTGAGGTTACACCTAGACTTAGAAGTAGAGAGTAATGGTTAGCCTGCTTGCTTAGCTCGCACCATCTAGCCGCGAAATTTACGCTCGGACGAGATTCTCTTTGATGCTTCTTGCCTGGCCCTTAGGGCTCGACAAGTTGTCTGACCCGAGGATTGTCGACTCTGGGGACCGATCAATTGGAAGTTGGCTAAGTGAGGCCTCTTTAGGACATGATGATGCCACACCTTCTGGGTATCGTATCATCAGTCTTGAAAGTCTGGGATGCCAACGACCACATAGGATGCCGTACCTTGTATCAGTTGATAGGACACCTGCCTGTGAGAGGGATTGGGGCATGCAGGAAACTTGACCTCCAGATCACCCGGTTTTCTTGATTTTGGATCAGTATGTGTGGTCACCTGGGTTTCTTCATCAGAGCTTTGGTATGGGTCTGTTGAGACCAGGTTGGAGCATTGTTTTGGCCTGTCGAGACCAGGTTTGAGCAGTATTGTGAGCCTATGAAGACAAATATTATGGGTGGATCTCCTCAGCAATATGTCACTTGATCCCCGCTGCATTATTTTTGCATATTGCATTATTGCATACTCAGCTTGCATATCATTAACGTGTATTTATGTTGCAGGTGCGATCATTCCCCTCTGATTCTAGTGTATTTTCTGGCCAGACATGGAGTCCCTGAAGAGGACAGTTGCTTACCGGTTGCATTCACCAGATATCAGTTCCTTGCTGGGATTAGTTGCTCTAGCAGATGAGAGAGTGAGGGCTGAGTTCAGAGTATCTTATGGGAGATTACTTAGTTTGTTGTATAGACCTTCAGCATTTGAGACAACCGGGGTGTATACTTTGATGCAGTTTTATGAGCCGCAGCTGAGAGGTTTCTTATTTCCCGACTATATTCTGGCACCCACTTTGGAGGAGTATTCTGCTATGTTGGGAGTTCCTGTGTTAGACCAGATGCCCTTCATACATGTTGATGCTGAGCCTGAGTTGGCTACACTTGCTGAGATTGTCAGTTTAGACACTTCTAAGTTCCCTGGAGGTTTGGTCAAGCTGAACGGAGCTTATGGTTTTCACCTGTCTGTCCTAGTTGAGAAGGCTACACAGTGCGCGAAGAGTGGATGTTGGGTTGCCTTCAGTGCCATCCTAGCTGTCTGCATATATGAGGTTGTCTTGTTTCCCAATGTGCCAAATTTTGTCGACTCAGATGCCTTCTTGATTCTTACCTCGAAGAATCCGGTTCCTACTCTCTTGGGCGATGTTTATCATTCCATTCACTACAAGAATGAGAAACGTCGTGGCAAGAATGTTTCCTGCTGTCTTCCTCTCTTGTACAGGTGGTTCCAGGGGCATCTTCCGAAGACAGGACCTTTTGTTGATGCTGTTGATACTTTGGATTGGTCTTCCCGGTTGATGGGACTGTCTGCTGAGAACATCGTTTGGTTTGATCGGAGTATGCTTGGCACTGATATTATATATAGTTGCAGTGGCTTTCCGAATGTCCCCTTGATTGGACGGAAAGGCTGTATTAACTATAACCCTTCATTGCTGGTAAGACAGTTCAGTTATGCTTTGAGGGACGCTCCTATTGAGAAGGAGATACAGGAATCTCTGTATCTCACGGGCTTATTAGACGCGGCTGTTTTGATCAGATTAAGACATGCATGGGCTAACGTCCATAGGAGAGGGAAAGCTTTGCTTGGTAAGAACAACAACAAGGCTTATGATCCTTATTTGACTTGGGTCCGCGAGAGAGCTAGTATTTCCTTGATGCCTTATCCTGCTGCGGAACCCCTGTATCTTCCAATGATTGAGGTGCCTGCTTCGATAGAGCTTGAAAAGTATAACAGATTGTTGGCTGAAAAAGAAGAGTTGAAGAAAGCCAATGATGAGTTAGAGAAAGAGATCTTCCAGTTGCGTCATGAGAAGAATGAAGCTACCTTCACTGTGAAGGAACAGACTGAATTGATTAACAGGTTGGGTTCAGAGTTGACGGAAGAGACCAACAAGAAAGAAAAGGTGGGAATAGCCTTGAACGGTGTCAGCAAGGTGCTTACTTCCAAGAAGGAACTTTTAAGAAAAGCTTATTCCCGCCTCAGCAAGTGGGAAACATTGTGGAATGCCACGCTTACCAAGCGGAAGGAGCGTGAAGATGAACTGAAGCTGCAGATTGCCACGCTAGAGGCACATATTAGAGCCCAAGACTCAAAGATTGCCGAAGAGACATCACTTAGGAGCGCTGTTGAGCTTAGAGTAAGTGACCTTGATAATAAGCTGAGAGGTTTTGAAGGGAAGGCCGGCTCCAAGAGATGCAGACTCGACGAGTGTTTTGGCGAAGGAACCTGCAAGGACGACGCCAAAAAGCTGAGATCCACGACTGAGCGACATGCATTACTGATACAAGAGCTAATCTCCAGACTGGGTCGTTTAGAGACGTTGAGGATATTGGAAGATGTCAGAGCACGCCATTTGGCCTGATTTATCTTTGCCTTAATTTTGTTCTTTGTACTTGTATTTTGACCATCGCCAGGCTTGTTGGCCGAGATCTCTTCAGCTGTATTCAGTTGTACTCTTATACTCAGCCTCTTGGCATTTGTTTATATATGAGGGTTTTCTGATTCCTTGCTTGCTTGATGGGGACTCCATTGTCGTGAGTGGCCTTCTCTCCGAAACTAGAAGCGGGGGGGAATATAACCTGTAGCATATTTACACAATTGCATCTGCATGCATATTGTACGATCGGTATTCTTGAATCTGTATCTTATTTCCTGCATCTGCAGGTTTTTCAGGATTGACGAACAAAGAGTCCACCGCTACTCAACCCGAAACAACTGCAAGAGAATCATGGATCAAGTCCAAATGGAGATGCAGGAAATCCGTGAGAAGCTGAATCTGTTCATGCAAGCGATGGAGAACATTGCTAAGGTCCAGGAGATCCTCCAGGCTTTGGTACAGCCGCTGCTGACGCGGACTAATGGGAATGGCAACAATGACCACAATTCCACGCATGTTGAGACTATTCCGGAGGATGGGCCCCCTACGCCTGTGGTTCCACCTGTAGTGACCCCACCTGTTGTGGTTGTAAACGATGGTGCTGGCGCTGGCAATGGTAACACAGGGAATGGAAATGAGACTGTTGTTAACAATGTTGGGTTTGGGGACGCAAACCAAGGCGATGGTAACAACAATGGCGGTAATGGTTTCGGAAACAATGGTGTTGGCTACAATGATCAGGGATTTGATTACGTCAATCAGGACGGGAAATTCGGCTTCAACGCTCAGGGTTTCGGTTACGACGGTTTTGGTAACGCTAACCAGGGGTATGATGGATTTGGTAATATGAATGGTGCTGGGGTGATTCCTGTCAAAATTGGGTTTGGACCTGTTAGGGTCAACCAGGGTTTTGGTAACGGGGGACGAGGTCCCATGATCAATCAGCAAGGGTTTGGTCGCAACACTGGTTATGATGGATATGGAAATGAAAATGTGAATTGGGGTGAAGACCGCCAGGAGGACGCCTTTTCTGGAAGAGGTGTGGGATTTGAAGGACCTGTCGATCCTGTGCAGAGGATCAGAATGCTTGAAGAACAGATGAAAGGGGTAGTGAATCAGAATTCAACCGGTTTGGATATGACTACGATGGGCCTGGTACCAGGGTTGAGGGTGCCGTTGAAATTCAAGGCTCCCACTTTTGACAAATACAAGGGGGACACCTGCCCTAAGGTCCATGTCCACTCTTACTACAGGAGGATGTCCGCGTATTCAGATGATGAAAGGATGCTCATGCATTTCTTTCAGGATAGCTTGTCAGGACCTTCACTTGAATGGTATATGGGGCTGGAGCCCACGCAGATCAAAACCTGGAAGCAGTTGGCTGATGCTTTCGTGACACATTACAAATATAACAACGATCTGGCGCCAAACCGGGTCCAATTGCAGGGTTTGTCACAGAAGAACGGTGAAAGTTTTAAAGAGTATGCGCAAAGGTGGCGCGACATGGCAGCGAGGTGATAACACGAAATCGTATATATATATTGATGTATAATTCAACTGATGTTTGACTGTTTTCGATCCGATTTCGGGTTCTTTCCATGTTATTTGTCTGATATTTTGCAGGTATTTGATGATCATGTCTAAACAAAGCAATATGAAGAAAAATAAGCAATTACATATGAAATATGGACGAAAACCAGATGAAAACAACATGAAAAATGCAGAATGCACATTTTGCTGCTGTGACAACCGTCACACCTCCATGACGACCGTCACACGGGTGACGACCGTCATGCAGGCAAAAACGCACAACTTCAAATGCACGTGCAAAATGCAGTTCCAAGTCCCAAATAATGGACCACTACTCCCTGATATTTCTGCCTCTAAGTCCACCTTCTTCAAATTACAACCGTTAGAATTCTACTTCTATAAAAGGGGAAGGAGGGGAGTTGAGAAAGGGAGCCGCATTCAGACAACGAAGTGCTGCCAATTTATCTTCAGAGCAACCTTTCCATTATTCTATTCTTATTTCTTTCTCTTTTCTTTCTATGCATTCTTTGATATTTTGTAATTCCCATTTCCCTTTTACGATCAATTGGCACAAAGATCAGAATCCTGCCAACATTTGTGGAGGATCTGCCCAAAGACCAATTGGAATATTTACAGGTTCTAAATTTTAATCGTAACTTCAGTTTCCATTATGATGCATGTTATTAATCACTATTTTTATTTATGTTTTACCTTTCCCAAATCCATGTCTAGCTAAATCAGAGTAATCGATATGTAATAATAATTCAGACGGAATTTGATAATAACCGGTTGAAAACTTTCCTTTTCAAAAGTTGTTTATGGTCTGAGTGTTTAAATTTATTTACTGAATAAACGTTCGTCGCGAAAGCGAGAACTTATTTAAAAGTAGTTTTGCCACGACAGTGGAAAATTAATTAAGGTACGAACCAACAAGCGACAACTGCGGTAAGACCAGATAGTAAACACTAGTCATTTGTTTTAATAACAGCGAAAGCACTTTAAAATGAATTAGAACTTAGAGATTTCCAAAAAATAGTTTTAACCCCGAATGGGACACGAAAGCGTACATCCGACCCTTAGAATTATGACTAGCGTCAACAACCATCGTGAGACGAAAGTCTTCAGATCATTATTTTCTGCTTAAATAAATTCTGAAAAATATTTCATATACCGGTAACTTGTCAAATCCCCGAAGAACATAATTACTGCATATCGATTCGCGTAATTATAATTCAAGTAACGTTTTAGTTCCCTTTAGTGACAAAAATTATTCCCTTAAACATTATCTACCTAGCTAAACATAGTAACTCCCGAGAACACTAGTTTGATTACGAGTCCCTGTGGGATCGATATCTTTTATTACTACGCGATAGACTGTGCACTTGTAGTTAAGTTGTATTAGACATAGAAAGTCGCGATCAAGTTTTTGGCGCCGTTGTCGGGGACCTGTTTAGTCAATAGTGTAACCTTCTGTTACGCCGTATAGACTAGGTTAACAATTTTATTTTCCCTTTACTGGTTCTGTCGATTGTATGCCAAGTAATCGCCCACAAGGCGATATCTTAAAACCTTCAGTCACAGAACTAGAGCGCTTCTTACATTTAAGAAGTCGCATCATTGAGTACCAACTAAAACATAACATTCCCGATCCTCTCACTCCCATTCCCAAATCCGAAGAAGAATCAAAGATGGCCGAAGGACCTCAAAACAAACCGCTGAAGGCATACGCTACACCCTCTCAGATGGAGCCTAGAAGTAGCATTGCTGCCCCAGCTATCACTCGAAACAATTTTGAGCTGAAACCCTCATTGCTGTCAGCTGTACAACAAAACCAATTCTCAGGAAATGCAACTGAGGATCCAAACGAACATTTAACGAAGTTTGTACAATACACAGACACAGTGAAAGCAAATGGAGTAACTCCAGACGCAATAAGACTCTGTCTTTTCCCTTTCTCTCTTAGAGACAAAGCGTGGACATGGTTACAATCCTTACCATCCAACTCCGTTACGACGTGGGAACAGTTGAAGAACGTCTTCTTAGCGAGATATTTTCCGCCAAGCAAAACTGCTATGCTTAGAGCTCAAATCAACGGATTTCGACAAAAAGATACTGAATCTCTTTACGAAGCATGGGAACGATTCAAAGATATGATGAGAACATGTCCTCACCACGGTCTAGAAGACTGGGTGATAATCCATACTTTCTATAATGGGCTTTTATACAACACCAGATTAACGGTAGACACCGCCGCGGGCGGTGCACTTATGGATAAGCCATACGACGAAGCCTATCAACTAATCGAAAACATGTCTCAGAACCACTGCCAATGGGGAGGTGAACGCACTCCAACAGAGAAACCCGCAGCGAAAGGTGGGATGTACGAGATCAGCAGCCTTGAAAAGTTCAACGCTAAAGTAGATGCTCTAGCACAGAAGATTGACAGTCTGACCGTTAACCCCACTACAACCGTCGCTGCCGTAACTCCAAACTGCGAGTTATGTGGAATCGCCACTCATAATGCGCCCGAATGCCCATTGCTAGCCGGAATCCCACCAGACCAAGTAAATTATGCTCAAGGAAATCCTTACGCAAATACCTATAACCCAGGTTGGCGAAACCATCCAAACTTTTCTTACAAGAGCGATAATGCATTGCAAATGCCTACTGCTCCGCCAGGATATCAGAAACCAGCTGCTGCTCAGACTGCACCTAGGAAATCAAACCTCGAGTTGATGATGGAAAAATTCATAGCTACTCAAGCTCAAACAAACAAAGAATTCCTGAATCAAAACATACACACTAGCGAGCAAATTAAACAGCTGACCGGAAAAGTAGACGCTTATGCCACCCACAACAAAATGTTAGAAACACAGATATCACAAGTGGCTCAACAACAAGCCTCTGCTGCCGCACCCGCTGGCACATTTCCTGGACAACCCGAACAGAATCCAAAAGGTCAAGCAAATGCTGTAATATTAAGAAGTGGAAAAGAATTGGACGAACCGATCGATCCGAGGACCGAAAACTTAGCCATGCAACAAAAACCAACTGAACAAGCAGAAAAGGAATCCGAGTTAGAGAAGAAGGAAGACAACGAGAAGGAGGATACAGCAAGTGAAAAAACTCAAGCACCTCCAGCGCCATATAAACCACCTATCCCTTATCCTCAAAGATTAATAAACTCCAAAACTTCAGGACAGTTTAAGAAATTTGTAGAGCTCCTTAAACAGTTGAATATCACTATTCCTTTTACAGAAGCAATAACTCAAATACCGTCATACGCTAAATTTCTCAAAGAAATCCTGTCAAATAAGAGAAAGATCGAGGATAACGAAACAGTTACACTTACTGCAGAGTGTAGCGCTATTATTCAAAACCGCATGCCTCCTAAATTAAAAGACCCAGGTAGTTTCTCCATACCCTGCGTCATAGGAAAGTTCGTAACAGACAAAGCTCTATGCGATTTAGGAGCCAGTATCAGTGTTATGCCTTTATCTATATGCAAAAAGCTGAATATGGGAGACCTAAGACCAACCAAAATGTCCGTACAATTAGCTGACCGATCAGTAAAATATCCCGTCAAAATACTGGAAAACGTTCTAGTGCGCATAGGACAATTCTACATCCCAACCGACTTCATAATCATGGACATCAAAGAGGACTCGGTTACCCCAATTATCCTAGGAAGACCGTTCCTAGCTACAGCCGGAGCTATTATAGACGTGAAGAAAGGAAGGATAACATTCGAAGTAGGAGAAGAAAAGATAGAGTTCATTCTCACCAAGTTCTTACAAGCACCAGCCATAGACGATACCTGCTATTTAGTAGATGTAATTGACGAATGCATAAGAGAACTTGAAAATGAAGAGACCACGTATTCAGAAATAATAAAGATTCAAATACCCGATATTTCTGAAGACGATGATTGGCGTAAACCGTATAAAGACGACAGCCTAAGCGAAAGCTTAGCACTGACCCCAAACCATATGCCAGGTCCGAAGAACCCATCTTTAGAACTTAAAACACTGCCCAAAAATCTTAGATATGAATTCCTAGACGATGAACTAAAAAGACCAGTGATAGTCAACGCCGACTTAGGACAACTAGAAACCGTAAAGCTATTAGAAGTCCTAAAGAAGTACCCCACCGCGTTAGGCTATAACATAAGCGATCTAAAAGGTATAAGCCCTTCAATCTGTATGCGTCGAATTACAATAGAGGAAGACTGTAAAACCTCTAGAGAGCATCAGAGGAGACTGAACCCCATCCTAAGCACTGTAGTCAGAGATGAAGTAAAGAAATTGCTAGATGCAGGAATCATCTATCCAATCTCCGATAGTGAATGGGTTAGCCCAGTTCATGTCGTACCTAAGAAAGGAGGAGTCACGGTAGTTAAGAACGAAAAAGGCGAATCAATAACAAAAAGAGTCGTGACTGGAATCAGGATGTGCATTGATTATAGAAAGCTTAACAAAGCCACACAAAAAGATCACTTCCCTTTGCCATTCATAGACCAAATGTTAGAAAGACTAGCCAAACATTCATATTTCTGCTATCTAGATGGCTATTCAGGATTTTTCCAAATCCCCATTCATCCTGATGACCAAGAAAAGACTACATTCACATGCCCTTATGGTACTTTTGCTTACCGCCGAATGCCATTCGGACTTTGTAATGCTCCAGCAACCTTCCAGAGATGCATGATGGCAATCTTCGCAGATTTCATAGACGACATCATGGAAGTATTTATGGACGATTTCTCGGTATGTGGACAAAGTTTCGAAGGATGCCTACAAAACTTAGAAATGGTATTAGAACGTTGTGTAAAAGTGAACCTCGTCCTAAATTGGGAAAAATGCCATTTTATGGTCCGACAAGGAATAGTTCTAGGACATGTCATATCAAATAAAGGAATTGAGGTCGACAAAGCTAAAATAGAGATTATATCAGATCTCCAACCTCCAAAATCCGTACGAGAAATACGGAGTTTTTTAGGACATGCCGGTTTCTACCGAAGATTTATAAAAGATTTTTCAAAAATCACAAAACCTTTGACCGACCTGTTGATGAAAGATGCTGAGTTCGTCTTTGACGACGACTGTCTAAAAGCATTCGAAACATTAAAATCAGCCCTTATCACCGCACCGATTATGCAACCACCCGATTGGCGACTACCGTTCGAAATCATGTGCGATGCGAGTGATTATGCTGTAGGCGCAGTTCTAGGACAAAGAAAGGACAAGAAACTCCATGCCATCTACTATGCCAGTAGAACCTTAGATCCTGCCCAAATGAACTATGCTACAACAGAAAAGGAACTTCTAGCAGTTATATTTGCGCTTGACAAATTCCGTTCTTACTTAGTAGGAGCCAAAATAATCATATACACAGACCACGCTGCCATTAGGTACCTAATAAGCAAAAAGGATGCCAAACCAATATTATTGAGATGGATCCTGTTATTACAAGAGTTTGACTTAGAAATCAAAGATAAGAAAGGAACCGAGAACGTTGTTGCAGATCACTTATCCCGAATAGAAGGCATCAAACATGAACCAGTACCGATAAATGACGATTTCCCGTACGAACATTTGATAGCCAGATTAGAAAGTGACATGCCTAACTTAATCTCGGAAGATCCAGAACTTGAAAAATCCGTAGAAGCCGTCTATGCCCAAGTCACATTACCTTGGTATGCTGACATCGTTAATTACCTAGCTGCAGGCGTGCTTCCACCGGATCTCACTTATCAGCAAAAGAAGAAATTCTTCCACGATTTAAAACACTACTATTGGGATGAACCTCTACTCTTCAAGAGAGGGGCCGACAACATATACCGTCGCTGTGTCCCAGAGGAAGAAATATAAAATATCATTTCCCAATACCATTCAGCACCATATGGTGGTCATGCTAGTACATCCAAGACGTGCGCTAAGATTCTCCAAGCCGGCTTATTCTGGCCTAACCTCTGGAAAGACGTTCACATCGCTGTGCTAAAATGTGATCGATGCCAACGAACTGGCAACATCTCACGACGCGATGAAATGCTTCAGAAAGGAATCTTAGAGGTAAAAATCTTTGACGTATGGGGAATAGATTTCATGGGACCATTCCCGCCTTCTTTTAGTAATAACTACATACTCGTCGCTGTAGACTATGTGTCTAAATGGATAGAAGCCATTGCTGCTCCAACAAATGACGCACGAGTAGTAATCAAACTCTTCAAAAACACAATCTTTCCAAGATTCGGTGTACCCAGACTCGTCATTAGTGACGGCGGATCACACTTCATATCGCGAATATTTGATAAACTTCTTTCTAAATATGGACTCCGACACCGAGTAGCTACACCCTATCATCCGCAAACTAGCGGACAAGTAGAGGTCTCGAACAGGGAAATAAAACAGATATTGGAAAAGACTGTCGCTACCTCAAGGAAAGATTGGTCATCAAAGCTAAATGAAGCTTTATGGGCTTATAGGACCGCTTTTAAGACACCAATAGGTACTACACCCTACAAATTAGTTTACGGTAAATCCTGTCATCTCCCTGTAGAATTAGAGCATAAGGCCTTCTGGGCCATTAAGACACTCAATTTCAACTACACTGAGGCAGGAGAGAAACGAATCTTGAACTTACACGAATTAGAAGAACTTCGATTGGACGCTTACGAAAATGCCCGTATCTACAAAGAACGAACTAAAAAGTGGCATGATAAACGTTTAGTCAAGAAACAATTCAGTGTGGGAGACATCGTACTTCTATTTAGTTCGAGATTAAAACTCTTCCCAGGTAAACTAAAAACTAGGTGGTCTGGACCTTTTGAAGTGACTAAAGTACTTCAGAGTGGAGCTGTCGAAATTACCGATAAGACGAATGCACCGTTTATCGTAAACGGGCAACGCCTAAAACATTACAATAAGAACGAAAACAGCCATCAAGTCTGAAGTATAGCATTGCTTGAGCTTCCAGCTTAAACACCTGAATAACTTGTCACCAAGCTATCGTCAGGCTTTAAACGTTAAAAACAGCGCTTACTGGGAGGCAACCCAATTTTCCCGCATTTCCCTCGTTACTGTATTTCATTCTCACTTTTTATCTAAAATTCTACTTTGAAACTTTAACAAAAATTCTAAACTTAAAATTGCTAAATTTTTTACTTTCTTTTATTTTAATTATTTTATTTTATTTTTCTCTTTTAATTTTTGTTTCTACCGCCTTTGTTTCTAAAAATCCTGACTTCAAATTTCTGTTTTAAACTTTTCAGGATTTTAAAAGCCTTCAAAACCTTCCTCCTGTTTTTCTCCGACTTACCTGCGAGTATGGCCGTGTACGACTTCACAAAGGTTCATTTTCGAGGATTAGCTCAAAAGGCAAGATTTGAAGCATTAACTGAGAGGGACATAGCCTTAACACTGTATTATGATAAGTCTACCATGGAGAAACTAGGAATTACTGATAGCATCCAATACTTGTTTAATCAACTAGGCTGGGAGAACACTTCTTTGAAAACCCGTTTTGCTACCTATAAGGGCATCACCTACGAATTCCTTAGTTCCTTCAGGTACTTACCCAACTATGGTTTTGGATCCAACACAGAGCTTATCACCTTTAGGATGTTTGGAATGGACCAAACCCATAGCCGGATGTCATTAGCCAACCTCCTAGGATTTCCTAGCGGACCACATGTGTTCATCAGTGCCGAAGATGACGATCTAGATTTTGAACTCAACCAATTCTGGGGTAGAATCACAGGCGACTATCACCCTGACCCAAACAGCATGTATAATGATGAGATTCATAACCCAACTTTCAGATACTTTCATAAGATCCTAGCTCACACCCTTTTTGGAAAAGAAGAAAATATTACTACAGTATCTAAAGAAGAGTTATTTATCATGTTTTGTGCTTCTCAGGGCCGTACAGTGAATGTCGTACCTTTTATGATGAGATCCTTCCGACGCCTCACTCAGGACCCACAATCACCTATTCTAATAGGAGGCCTCGTGACAATGATTGCCCACGAGCTTGGCCTTAGATTCCACCTAAATGCAAGCACTAGTTTTGGCACCATCCGACCCATGAATATCCAGTTTTGCTTTAACAGGCGCCTTTTAAGAACTATGGGACCTGGACCTTACGAGTACCTCATCAATGACAAACCTGTCCAGCTATTCACATTGCCAAATCATCAGATGACAAGTGTCCATAACAAAGACAACTGGGTTTATGAATTGGATGAGCCTATGGGACCTCCTTCACCTTAATCAACACCACATAATTACATGTACGAGAGTGATCATATCTCTGAAGCACATGATTATATGTACTATGAGGATGCTGTATCAGAACCTGAGGTAGACCCTACGACCCCTCCGCATTACAACACCTATCCTGAGCCCATTCCTGAGGAAACCACTGACAAAATGGATACTGTTCTGCACCGATTAGACAACGTTGACGCAACTCTGACCACCGTAAAAGAAGACATCACAAGCATACACAGCGAACTCGTAGTCTTCATGGACATAGTCTGTGACCAGCTCGACTACCACGCCCGGAAGTTCGACGAATTGAAGGCACGAAAAGACTGAGATATTAGATTTAGTTTAGTTTAGTTTTTCTGCTTTCCGTCCGTTTTCAATTACTTTGATTTTTGCATTGTTAATTTCCTTATGTATTACATTACAATCATTCTAATTACTTGTTATTTCAATTGTATTCTCTATTCATTGATTCTGTTTTTACGTTATCCTATGTTTCTTAACCGATATAAAGCATTGCCATATCAATTATACACCTTAAAACCATTGCAAGAACACCCCCATAGCAAAATTCTGCATTCTGCAGATTTTGCTGGTGTGACGACCGTCACAGAAGCCTGACGCTCGTCACACGGGTGACGACCGTCACGAGCCCAAAACTGTTATCTGCTATAACAGGGGTTGCGTTTTCTCTCCCACTCACATCCTTTCAACTTCCAATCATCACAAACTCACACCCCACTTCCAATTTCCGTTTTCCCCACCTTGCTCCATATAATCCCAACTCCTATCTCAACTTCCAAATCCACTTCTGTACCATTTTTTCACTCCACAGAACCAACTCAATCCACATTTCCTCAGCATCCTCCAACAATGGCGAGAAACAACAAAACCCCAGACCTCAGCAGTATCGTGTTCAGCGACGGCGACTCCGGAGAGAAACAGCGGGCCAACTATATCGCCTTCCATCAACGGTCGCTCCAGCCGACCCACTACCCGCATATCCTATCCCTCACGGAGCTCGGCCTCCTTGACGGAGTCACTTGGATGCTCCAAAGAGCCGGCATCTGGCACCTCTGCACTAATCCGCAACCGACATACGAACAACTCACCCTCGAGTTCCTTAGTTCGTTCACCTACTTCACTTCCAGCGGTGACCTCAGCCAACACTCCGGTGCTGCATGCTTCCGTATGTTCGGCACGAACTATCAACTGAATCAGAACTAGATTGCTGACATCTTACAATTCCCTCGCGGCGACAATGCTCACCGCCGCCTCACCGAACAGTTTCAGCACGAAGCCTTTGCGCTCTGGTACCAGTTAACCGGAATCAATGCCGATGGCTGGGATTCTCTGCATGCAACGTACATCCACAACCCGACCATCCGGTATTTCCACCGAGCACTGAGCAACACCATCTTCACACGGGATATCAACCATAAAGTGAACTCGAAAGAGCTCTTCTTTCTCCGCTGTGTGTTCAACTCCAAGCCCATCAACGCCGCTCCGTTCCTCCTGGCCCACATTCAGGCCAACTGTAACCATGGTTCTAAGCCATTTTACTTTGGCGGGATTGTCACTTCCATTGCACTCGGGCTGAACCTCGGTGACCGCCTCCAGCATCTCCACACCATTCCCTCGGTATTCCTCGACACCGACCACTGCAGAGCCTCTCACCTCATCCGTTCCAGAGCCGACAACAAGTATCACCCGGTCGTGCGTGGCAAAAACGTCAGAAGTATCATCCTGCCATTACGCACCCGGATGCACCCACAGGATCGTGCTAACTGGATCTTTGACCTCAATGCCCCTGCTGCTGCCGCTGCTCCAACTCAGACCCACACCCAAGGTTCTGGTGACGAAATCCAAGATGAGTTGGACATACCTGAGCAACCGGAGGCATCGCAACCACTTCCTTCTGAAGGCACATCCTACCGCCGCCGCCATCGTCCAGAGCCCGACTACTCTGAAGAAGACCTTCGCCGATCCATCGACCAGCAGGCCCAGATACTCGCTATGATGCAGCAGCAGAATCAGCGAGCAGAGCAGTTCGAAGCTTGGCATCGGATCCAAATGCAACAACTCCAAACCGTCCAGGACACCATCACTGAGAACTTGGCGAATCTTACCTTACAGTTCGAAGGACTCCGCGGTTATGTCTATCATACCGGAGCAATGAGCTTTGAGGACCGAGTCGACCAAGTCAGAGCCAGAGGACGCGAGAGAGGACGTGGTCGAGGTAGAGGCCGTGATTAGTTATTGTTTTCCTTATTTGTTTACTATATTTTCAGTTTCTTTGTATTTTCATTCACCTTGTATTTCCCTCTCGCATTCTTTCAAATCAGTGGGGACACTGATTGAGATAGTGTGGGAGCGGAGCGTTTATTTCCCACTCCCTTGTACTTTTAATTCCGTAATTTCAATTCGAACATTTTCACGTATTAGCAAATAAAAGCTCTTTTATATATCTTTTTCCGTTACGCAAACATCCCCACTTTATTCGACATAAACAAAATTTTTTTTTCGTTCGTTCCTCAAAAGCAAAAGCATCGCGAGAATGCGCCCAAGTTCAAACCAAGTTTTGAAACTCCGAGACGAAAATTCTAACAAAACCAGTACCGTCCTGACACCTTAGACCTCCGGTTTATGCGAGTCGGTTTCACTACCTACGTGTACCAAAGTCTCAAGTTTCTACACAAACTCAACCCCAAGTAGTTTATACTAGCAGTCAGCACCATCCTAAAAACACTTCTAAGCGAGCGACCAATGCAAATAAGTGTATGATCTCCAAAAAGATGAAAAATCATGAAAAGAGAGCCATATAGCCCAAGTATAGAGACATGTTCCCTCTAAGTTAGGTGCTCCTCACCCGAGCATTTAGCCCAACGGTACAAAAACTCATTGAAAAATCAATGGTATAAGCTTATGAGCAATGAAAAAGATCAAAACAGAAATGAGATCATATTCACTAACAGGTTGACTTGCCATGAAAGTGTATGGACAACGGGCTTAATGTGATTGCGCTAGAACAAACAGGGTGAACTTGACGCGAGAACCTTGATACCAAGCTACAGTAGCATGACTGGGACCGATTTGCATAAGAAGGAGACCTCCAAAGACTTGTAGTCCAGTGTCGTCACCGTACTCGTTTTGTTCCTACTAAGAATCCCGGTTTTTCCCAACTTTGTGAATGAGGAAGCTGCCTCGTGCTTGCCGACTTTTTCCTGTTTTACTTGAGGACAAGCAAAGATTCAAGCTTAGGGGAGTTTGATAACACGAAATCGTATATATATATTGATGCATAATTCAACTGATGTTTGACTGTTTTCGATCCGATTTCGGGTTCTTTCCATGTTATTTGTCTGATATTTTGCAGGTATTTGATGATCATGTCTAAACAAAGCAATATGAAGAAAAGAAGCAATTACAGATGAAATATGGACAAAAACCAGATGAAAACAACATGAAAAACGCAGAATGCACATTTTGCTGCTGTGACGACCGTCACACTCCATGACGACCTTCATGCAGGCAAAAACACACAACTTCAAATGCACGTGAAAAATGCAGTTCCAAGTCCCAAATAATGGACCACTACTCCCTGACATTTCTGCCTCTAAGTCCACCTTCTTCAAATTACAACCGTTAGAATTCTACTTCTATAAAAGGGGAAGGAGGGGAGCTGAGAAAGGGAGCCGCATTCAGACAACGAAGTGCTGCCAATTTATCTTCAGAGCAACCTTTCCATTATTCTATTCTTATTTCTTTCTCTTTTCTTTCTCTGTATTCTTTGTTATTTTGTAATTCCCATTTCCCTTGTACGATCAATTGGCACAAAGATCAGAATCCTGCCAACATTTGTGGAGGATCTGCCCAAAGACCAATTGGAATATTTATAGGTTCTAAATTTTAATCGTAACTTCAGTTTACATTATGATGCAAGTTATTAATCACTGTTTTTATTTATGTTTTACCTTTCCCAAATCCATGTCTAGCTAAATCAGAGTAATCGATATGTAATAATAATTCAGACGGGATTTGATAATAACCGGTTGAAAACTTTCCTTTTCAAAAGTTGTTTATGGTCTGAGTGTTTAAATTTATTTACTGAATAAACGTTCGTCGCGAAAGTGAGAACTTATTTAAAAGTAGTTTTGCCACGACAGTGGGAAATTAATTAAGGTACGAACCAACAAGCGACAGCTGCGGTAAGACCAGATAGTAAACACTAGTCATTTGTTTTAATAACAGCGAAAGCACTTTAAAATGAATTAGAACTTAGAGATTTCCAAAAAATAGTTTTAACCCCGAATGGGACACGAAAGCGTACATCCGGCCCTTAGAACTATGACTAGCGTCAACAACCATCGTGAGACGAAAGTCTTCAGATCACTATTTTCTGCTTAAATAAATTCTGAAAAATATTTCATATACCGGTAACTTGTCAAATCCCCGAAGAACATAATTACTGCATATCGATTCACGTAATTATAATTCAAGTAACATTTTAGTTCCCTTTAGTGACATAAATTATTCCCTTAAACATTATCTACCTAGCTAAACATAGTAACTCCCGAGAACACTAGTTTGATTACGAGTCCCTGTGGGATCGATATCTTTTATTACTACACGATAGATTGTGCACTTGCAGTTAAGTTGTATTAGACATAGAAAGTCGCGATCACGAGGGTGCATCCTCCTTTAATTGAAAGGGTGATGAATGACATGTTTAGTGTGTCATTGAGCAGTTTCTCAGATTTGATTCTTATGGGGGAGATGATTGAGAACGGGATTAAAGTTGGAAGGTTCCAAGCAGGTGAGTCTACTTCAACAGGAGGTGCCAGAAAAGCATTTGGTGGTAGACGGCAGGGTGATACTAGTGCTGTGTTTGGTGGCAGGGGCAGGGCAGAGGAAGAAATCAGTATGTTCAGCCGCAACAGATAGCTAGTGTCACTATCCCCTTTCCTCAACAAGGGCAGCCTCAGCAACAACAACAACAACCACAGAAACAGCAAGGAAAGAATCCTGGCCAGAGAAGGATACAAAATGCAAGACAGAAAAGAGTGCTCGACGCACCTCCTTCCACGTACGCAGAACTCCTCCAGACCCTGCTAGGGTTGAACTTGGTTGAAAAAAGGACTTTGGCACCACCTACAGGGGCAGTACTTCCGTACAGATACGATTCCAACAAGCATTGCGATTTCCATTCCGGGGCACCCGGGAATTATATAGAAGCTTGTCAGGCATTTAAACATAAAGTTCAGGATTTATTGTATAGCAAAGCTATTAACTTTGGACATGTGGGTCCAAATATCGTACAACAACCTATGCCCAATCATGGGGAAAACGCCATCTTGACAGAAGAAAATTTGAATCTAGTGATGGATGTCAATGAGCTGAAGACACCATTGGGTGAGATTAAAAGCAGGTTGCTAAAAGGGGGTGTATTCCCGGGTTGTGATGAATTTTGCTTGGATTGTTGGACCCAGCCAGAGGGTTGTAATAAGTTGAAGCAGGGTATTCAGGCTATGATGGATGAAGGGACCTTGCAGTTTGATCGAATCGCGGTTGAAAGGCCTGTAGAGGCGTTGTGTGATGAGCAGAACGATGTTGCAACGGTGACGATTCCGAGGAAAACAATAACGATAACGGTGCCTGCCAGGCGGCCGACGATCACAATTACTAAGGCAGGACCAGTTCCTTTTGAGAGTACTAAAGCAGTGCCGTGGACTTACGGATTGGAGGTATATTGCGATGGGGAGAAAATTGAAGTCAATGGACAACCAGCTGGCGTTGTAGATAATGTTGTCGGAACAGGGGGTATGACTAGAAGCGGAAGAATCTTCACGTCACCCGAGGTAGAGGCGGAAAGATTAGCCAAGGGTAAAACCAAGGTAGCTGAGGGTGGTCCTTCTCAGTCGAATGAAAAAGAAATGTCACTTAAGGATGTGGAGGAGTTTATGAGGCTCATTCGTAAAAGTGATTACAAAATCGTTGAGCACCTCCAACACACACCGTAAAAAATTTCCATCCTATCATTGCTATTATGTTCCGAGGCCCATCGGAACGCTTTGCTGAAGATTCTAGACACGTCGTTCGTTCCTCAAGAGGTTTCTGTTAATCAGTTAGAAGGGGTGATGGCGCATGTCAATGCGGGGCACAGTTTGGGCTTCACAGACTTTGATTTGACCCCGAGAGGGCGAGAGCACAATATGGAATTGCATGTGTCAGTGGAATGCCGGGGCACGATCATGTCCCATGTTTTAGTAGACACTGGATCTTCCCTGAATGTGCTACCGAAGAAAGCCATGATGAAGCTAGATATTAGGGGGATTATCTGCACGCCCAGTGATTTAGTGGTGAGGGCGTTCGATGGAACGAGGAGGTCAGTTTTCGGATCAATAACATTACCGTTGCAGGTGGGGCCTGAAGTATTTGAAACTGAATTCTATATAATGGACATCCAGCCAGCGTATAGTTGTCTTCTTGGGCGCCCATGGATCCATGCTGCCGGGGAAGTCACATCCATGTTACACCAAAAGCTGAAGTATATGGTTGGGGATAGCGTCGTCACTGTGTGTGGAGAGGAAGATATTCTGGTTAGCCATTTGTCTTCGTTCAAATATGTCGAGGTCGACAACGAAATACATGAAACTCCCTGTCAAGCCTTCGAGGGGTTACGAATTAAAGACAAAGCTCAGGGTTCTAGCAAAATATCAGACGTGGCAGTGTCATCCTACAAAGAGGCTCAAGCTCTAGTGCAGGCAGGCAAAACTAAAGGCTGGGGGCAGGTATTGGAGATTCCCGTGAAGAATGACAGGTTTGGGCTTGGATATCATCCTTCTTCATCAGCATCCTCTTCAGGAACGCCCAAGTTCAGAGGGCCGATAACTATTACACCAAATGGGGTGAGCTTCGAGACTATCAATTCTATTTCCGATGCTGAAGACGAAGATAGCGACTGTGATATGGACGCGTAGATCAAGCCAAGCGTGCCAGGACAAAGTCTCTGCAATTGGTCTATCCGGGAAACTGTTCCTGTGACAACTAAACAGTAATGATTTGTTTTCTTAATTGTTGAATAATCATGTGTCCTACCCGGGGCATAGTGATTTTGCTTAGGGCCATTTGGTTATGTACATTACATTGTTTAATCATGAAATAAAGGCGTTTTTCATATACAAATATTGTGATCCCTGTTTTTCCGTTTTTGTGTTTTACAATAAAATGGCAATGTGGTTATTTGCTTTGTATGCTTTTTGAAGCATTTAACCATTTTCTTTGCAGGATTACTATTTCAGATGACATCTATGAACCGCCTATGACTCACTTCGACTTCGAGCACCCGGTATTTCAGGCTGAGGAAGAGATTGTGGAAGATGGCGACGTACCAGAGGAGTTGACCTGGTTATTGAAACAAGAAGAAAGAATCATTCTGCCTCATGAGGAAGTCATTGAGATTATCAATTTGGGGTCGGAAGAGGTTGTGAGAAACATCCGTATAGGGGCTGCGCTGCAGAGCGACATCAAGCAAAGGTTGGTTGAGATGCTCAAAGAGTACAGTGATATATTTTCTTGGTCGTACGAGGATATGCCTGGGTTGGATACGGATATGGTTGTTCACCGTCTGCCACTGCGAGAGGAATGTCCGCCTATTAAGCAGAAACTCCAAAGAACTAGACCGGACATGGCTGTGAAGATCAAGGAGGAAGTTCAAAAACAGTGGGATGCTGGTTTCCTAGCTGTTACAAAATATCCCTCATGGGTCGCTAATATTGTGCCAGTGCCGAAGAAAGACGGTAAAGTGCGAATGTGTGTAGACTAGCGTGATTTGAATAAGGCGAGCCCGAAAGATGACTTTCCACTTCCTCACATTGATGTGCTGGTTGATAACACTGCTCAGTTCTCCGTATTCTCCTTCATGGATGGCTTCTCGGGCTATAATCAGATCAAAATGGCGTCAGAAGACATGGAGAAGACTACCTTTATTACTCCCTGGGGAACATTTTTCTACAAAGTGATGCCCTTTGGACTAAAGAACGCTGGGGCAACATATCAACGTGCTATGACGACTCTCTTTCATGACATGATGCATAAAGAGATCGAGGTTTATGTTGATGATATGATTGCCAAATCCTATACGGAGGAGGAGCATTTGGTTAATCTGCTGAAACTGTTCAAGAGACTTAGGAAGTTCAGGTTGAGACTGAACCCTAACAAGTGCACCTTCGGGGTGAGATCGGGAAAACTACTGGGGTTTATCGTGAGCGAAAAAGAAATAGAGGTCGATCCTGCAAAAATAAAAGCAATACAAGAAATGCCGACGCCTAAAACAGAAAAAGAAGTGCGTGGGTTTTTAGGGAGGTTGAACTATATCGCCCAGTTCATATCTCACTTAACTGCGACGTGCGAGCCGTTATTCAAGTTGTTGAAAAAGGATCAGGTTGTGACCTGGAATGAAAATTGTCAAAAGGCGTTCGACAAGATAAAAGAATACTTGCAGGAACCTCCTGTTTTGATACCCCCAGTGGCCAGGAGACCCTTGATTATGTATTTGACGGTTCTTGAGGAAAGTATGGGTTGTGTTCTTGGTCAATACGACGAGACTGGGCGTAAAGAGCATGCGATCTACTATTTGAGTAAGAAGTTTACTGACTGCGAGTCTAGATACTCAATGCTCGAGAAGACGTGTTGCGCGCTAGCCTGGGCCGCCAAACGTTTAAGGCAATACATGCTGAAGCATACAACCATGCTAATTTCAAAGATGGATCCAATCAAATATGTGTTTGAAAAGCAAGCACTCTCCGGAAGAATTGCCCGATGGCAGATGGTGTTAACAGAATACGATATCCAGTATGTCTCGCAAAAGGCTATTAAAGGTAGCGTTCTGTCAGAGTACCTGGCGGAGTAGCCTGTTGAGGACTACCAATCGATGAGGTTTGATTTTCCTGACGAGGATATCATGTACCTGAAGATGAAAGATTGTGAAGAACCGTTGCCGGACGAAGGACCAGAATTAGGTTCCAAATGGCAGTTGATATTTGACAGAGCTGTAAATTCCTATGGTAGCGGAATAGGTGCGATTATCACTACTCCTCAGGGGTCGCACATCTCCTTTACCGCCCGATTGACTTTTCCCGTTACCAACAATGAGGCGAAATATGAGGCTTGCATCATGGGTCTGGAAGAAGCTATTGATTTGCGAATCAAACATCTAGATGTATACGGAGACTCAACTCTAGTGGTGAATCAGATTAAAGGTGAATGGGAGACACGTCAGCCCAATTTGATACCATATATGAATTATTCAAGGAGATTGTTGCCTTTCTTTGACAAGGTGGAATTGCATCATGTGCCGCGAGCGGAAAATCAAATGGCTGACGCCTTGGCGGCATTGTCTTCGATGTATAAAGTTAACTTCTGGAACGAGGCTCCCCGGATTGTTATCTCTCGGCTCGATAGGCCTGCATTCATATTTGCCATCGACGAGGCTCCCGATGGTCAACCCTGGTACTTTGACATCCAGAACTTCCTAAAGAACAAGGAATATCCAGCTAGGGCATCCAGTCGAGATCAGAAGACTCTCAGGAGATTGGCTGGCAATTTCTATTTGAATCTTGACGGTGTCCTATACAAAAGAAACCACGACTTGGTGTTGCTACGCTGTGTAGACGAGAAAGAAGCAAAGTTGCTCATGGAAGAGATACATGAGGGTACATTTGGTACACATGCTGGTGGGCATGCTATGACGAGAAAACTGCTGCGGGCAGGTTATTACTAGCTAACTATGGAAATAGACTGTTTCAAGTTTGCAAAGAGGTGTCATAAATGCCAAATTTATGCGGACAAGGTCCATGTACCCCCAAGTCCTTTGAATGTGATGTCATCACCGTGGCCGTTCTCGATGTGGGGAATTGATATGATTGGAAAGATCGAGCCTACGACATCCAACGAACACCGGTTCATCTTGGTGGAAATTGATTACTTCACCAAATGGGTGGAAGCAGCATCATATGCCAATGTCACCAAACAAGTGGTCGCCAGATTTATCAAACGAGATATTATCTGCAGATATGGAGTCCCTGAGCGGATTATCACCGACAACGGTTCGAATTTGAATAATAAGATGATGAAAGAGTTGTGCCAGAATTTTAAGATTGAACATCACAACTCTTCTCCTTACCAGCCCAAGATGAATGGCGCTGTTGAAGCGGCCAATAAGAACATAAAGAAGATTGTCCAGAAGATGGTTGTGACCTACAAGGACTGGCACGAGATGCTACCTTTCTCTTTGCACGGTTATCGTACGACGGTACGCACATCAACCGGGGCAACCCCTTTTTCATTGGTATACGGAATGGATGCAGTGCTACCGCTGGAGGTTGAGATTCCTTCCTTGAGGGTTTTACGAGATGTCCAACTTGACGAGGCAGAATGGGTTAAAGATAGACTGAATCAGCTCAGCTTAATGGATGAGAAGAGGCTAGCTTCTCTCGTGTACGGTCGGTTGTATCAGAGCCGGATGAAGAAAGCATACGATAAGAAGATACACCCTCGAAGCTTTCAGACGGGCGACCTTGTGCTGAAGAGGATTCTCCCGCCACAAATAGATCACAGGGGAAAGTGGACCCCTAATTACGAAGGTCCCTACGTTGTAAGAAAAGTCTTCTCTGGAGGAGCCTTGCTACTATCTACCATGGATGGTGAAGACTTTACGTCTCCTGTGAATTCGGACGCAGTTAAAAAATACTTTGCTTGAAAGTGACCTGCTGGACAGTAAAAAGAGAGTCCAGGCAAAAATGGGGCATCCTGGTGAACCATAAAAATGAATAAAAGGTTCGGGCAAAAGTTAGGGATAAAATTGAAAAGATGTACACCCGCGATGAATTGAAAACCCACAAAGGGCGGTTCACGCAAAAGTTAGGGATTGAAAAAGCAAATGGCTGCGGTCCGAGTTTGATACTGCATTGCTTCGTGGTTTGGGAGTGCTTGTGGGTTCGTTTATCCAACATAATCTCTTCCGAAAATTGAATACCAGGAAGGCACCAGAGTCAGGCGAGTCATAGGAGGATCAGCTCATAATGTTTGTCTGCACCACGTTGCCGACATGTATACAAATATTGTTTTGTATTTTTATGCTTTTGTGCATATATGTATGTGTGTATGCGTAACTTCCTCTTTTCAGGAGTTGCATCCGTGTACAAAACTTTGCCTATTCAGAGGCCTGTTATTAATAAAACATGTTATTCAGTATTTGATGTTTTTGCTTTACGGTTTTGTATATGGAAAACGTCGATGTTTTGATGAACTCGCATTTGCATAACTTTGCTGGCCCTTGCCAATGATTGATAAAACTTCGAATTGACTGAGGAGATGTCGTGGACATTAACCCGAAAAGATTTGGTTGTATAGATTCATTTTGTCTCGTTTGTGTTTTGCAGGGTTCTCGCCCTTGAAGCAGACAATCAGAAAATGGTGGCCCCAGCCAGAGGCCTTGGAAGAAGGACTTGACCTTATTTCCCAGCAGGTCGTACCTCGTCCCCAGAGGTTGAGATGTTGTTATCCCTTACCGAAGGAAGGATTATTTTCCCCAGAAGAGTATCCTCATGGAAGTTGCCCACAGGACATCCTCAGCAAGTCGAAATCAGTATCCCCTACAGAAGTTATACTCCCTAGAGAGTCGAGTAGCTGCGCGTTCAGTCCCCAGCGGGGAGGATTTCCGCGGCGCATAACCAAGATAGTAAGTTCAGAAGGATTATCCCCACGGAGGATGGTTTTCTTTCTCCCCCACAGGTCGTCATGCCTTCGTCAGGATAATTATCCCCAGCGGAGTGGTAGTTCCGAGTTGTAAATTGTACCCAGACAGTTGTCCCCCAGAAGGGTTGATTCTCCCCTAGCTGAGTTAATCTTCCCAGCAGGTGTTATTCTTTCCTCCCAGTGGAAATCGATGTGTAATCTTTCCCCGACAGAGTTGGTTGTATTTCCGGCATTTATTTTGCCAAAATTCTTTGCGATACCCGTTCATCCCCAACAGGGTGGTATTTGCCCTCAACAGCCGTGTTGAAGCAAGCTTGTCAGAGCTTCCCCAGCAGCCTGAACCTGCATTTGCATTGGCATACATTATCATGTTTGCATATACCCAAAAACGCGTAGCATTTCCATGCCGTATGGAGCATTGCGCCATTGCCAAACATGCGCATTTTGAAACATAAATCAGGTTGGTTGACCTTTTGCTTTCAGGGGTGTTTCTCAGCAGGAGTGTAAAGTTACAGTGAAGATCTGTTACCAGACGATCGAGGTCTCGCTGTGAGACATATGATGACACAGTTCTTGTTATCATTCCCCATAGAGTTACTGGCTGAAGTTTCTCTTATCCGACCAGCAGAGTGTTTTTCTTCAGGTGTGCTGTCGCGGCAGCATTTCAGGGTTTCATGAATCAAGATTTCAGAAGTGGTCACTTGTTGTCGAAACGGGTGTCGGGCAGTTATTTTCTGAATATCCCCAATGGAGTTAGCTACTACCAAGAATAGGCAAAGAAGCTATATCCAAGTTACCTTTCCTGTATGAATCAGGCAGATGTGTTTTCCCGTATGAAACAGGCAGATGAATTTTCCTGTATGAATCAGGCAGATGGATTTTCCCGTATGAAACAGGCGGATGAACTTTCCTGTATGAATCAGGCAGATGTGTTTTCCCGTATGAAACAGGCGGATGAATTTTCCTGTATGAATCAGGCAGATGTATTTTCCCGTATGAAACAGGCGGATGAACTTTCCTGTATGAATCAGGCAGATGTATTTTCCCGTATGAAATAGGCGGATGAACTTTCCTGTAAGTATCAGGCAGATGTATTTTCCCGTATGAAACAGGCGGATGAACTTTCCTGTAAGTATTAGGCAGATGTATTTTCCCGTATGAAACAGGCGGATGAACTTTCCTATATGAATCAGACAGATGGATTTTCCCGTATGAAACAGGCGGATGAACTTTCCTGTATGAATCAGGCAGATGTATTTTCCCGTATGAAACAGGCGGATGAACTTTCCTGTAAGTATCAGGCAGATGAATTTTCCCGTATGAAACAGGCGGATGAACTTTCCTGTAAGTATCAGGCAGATGAATTTTCCCGTATGAAACAGGCGGATGAACTTTCCTGTAAGTATCAGGCAGATGTATTTTCCCGTATGAAACAGACAAATGAATTTTCCTGTATGAATCAGGCAGATGGATTTTCCCGTATGAAACAGGCGGATGAACTTTCCTGTAAGAATCAGGCAGATGGACTTTTCCCGTATGAAGCAGGCGGAGGAACTTTCCGGAATCCAGATAGCAGATTCTCCCGTGATAGACAGAGTATGTGAGTTGTGTTTCGATATTTGACAAAAGTATTTTCCCCAAGGAAGTCGTCGTGATTTCCTCGTGTTACTATCCCCAGTAGAGTCCTCCTCAAAGTCGTTTGTGGGTTGGGACCAACGGAGTTGGCTACTGCAAAAGTAAGCAGAAAAACGCTATTCAGATGCTTTTCCCGTATGAAGCAGGCAAATGGATTTTCCTGTGATCAGGCAGATGGATTTTCCCGTATGAAGCAGGCGGATGGAGTTCCCTGTAATCAGGCATATGACTTTTCCCGTATGAAGTAGAAGGATGGGGTTTCCTGTGTATAGGTAAATGATTTGCCTGTATGGATAGGCAGATGAGTTCCTGGTGATTAGACAGAATTGTTTCCCCAGCGAAGTCGTCGGGATGTTTCTGTGTTGATGAAATGTAGATAAAGTTCTATCCCCGCGATGATAGAATCTTTTTCGAGTTGATGAAAATGATCCCCAACACTGTCGCTAATTGGTTTTCTCCGTATTAACAGACGGCGGAGTTTTAACATGGATAAAAAAGCGGGGTATTTTGACAAGAGGGAGTTCAAAGCCTGTGGCGATACACAGGCGGTTGACGTTGAATCAGATTTTGATAGTGGATGACTGATCGGTTATTGCCGTAACAACCCGATTCGGTCCTCTGGTTATTGTTCCCAAGCAGTTTGTGCAGTTTATTTCTGCGGTTGGCAAATTTCCGGGTTCTTGGTATTCAACCGTCTCGTACCTCGATTGTTTGAAGGCCGTTCGCTCTTCACCCAGTCGGGTCCAAGCCGTTTGAATAGGGGCAGCTGTTGCACCCTAAAATTTGCTCAACCTATTTCACCTGGTTTATGTTTCAATTGCATTATCATTTGCATAGTCGCATCATGTACATGGTCCAATCATTTGCATATCATAGCATAGCAAGTCATCTAACAAGGGATCAAGTGCCATTCTTATCTAAAGAAGCACATCAAGGGGCCTTATTCAAGTTGAAGAGCATCCAAGTCATCAAGGAATGGGTTGAAGCTTTGAGGAGATTTGAATGTCAACAAGTGGATTTCTCTCCTAACTTGAAGTGTATTGAGGGTCATCAATGGGGTATGAAGCATGGAATTAGGAATTTGAGGTGTGTATGGATCCCATGGGAGGCCTAGAGAGCCATATTGAATCTTAGACAAGTCATGGTATCAAGTTCAAGAACCACAGTTGAGGTGTGTACAAGTAGGGTTTCATCTGGGTAACCCTAGGTCAAGGAGAGCAAAGAAAGGGAATCAAGACTTAGCTCTAAGTCATGGAAGTCATGGATTGATATGTTAAAGCATGTGCATGTAGGATTCAAGATCAAGTACAAGAGAATCAAGAGTGGTTGGAGGGTTTGAGACAGGGTTCCTAGGGTAAAATCCCCTGTATAGCACTAGACTTCCAAGCCACACAAGTCCAAATAAAAGTTTCAAATGGATTCTTGGCCAACATGAAACTTGTAGAGCTTCTCAATAGCTTTAATTTGAGTGCTAGAAGTCTTCAAGGAGATTTGTAGAACTCATGTTATGGTTCTTGCAAGTTATAGGTCACCAGAGGACACTGAAATTTATCTATGAAAGTCACTTGACTTCCAAGCAACTTTTTCCCATAAAGGAGTTTTCAAATGGATTCTTGGCCAACATAAGAGTTGTAGATCTTGATATTATCTTTCCATAGAGTACTATAAGTCTTCAATAAGATTTGTGGAACTCAAGTTATGATCTTGGCAATCCAGGGGTATTTTGGGTATTGATGATTATAGGTCATTCTCAACCAAGGGTCCAAATCTCTAACTTAGAGGCCTCAAATGGAAAATTGTTCAACTAGAAAGTTGCTCAAAATAGGGTTTTAACCTTGACCATTCATCAAGGAGGCTTTGAATTGTCTCATAGGAGAAGTTGGTTTGAAATGGCTTTGAAAAAGGAAGAATTAAAGTCTTTTAAAAAGTCAATTTTGTGATTTTTTGATTTGGGGTCAAAATGGGGCATATGATATATCATTTTAATCAGAATTGAGGTTTTAAAGACAATGGCAATAGTGGTTTTTGCATTTGAGGTCAAAATCAAAGGGGTTGCATTTGGTTGCTTATGACATAAGTTACACTTGCCAAATTATACATGGGATCAAAATCAAAGCTCCATTCCATCCTAACACTTTCTAAATGTCATTTGAGGAGAAATTGAACACAAGGCAAGTGCAAAAACCAGCTGCTACATGATTGTCATGCTTGAACATATCATGGAAATTTCAAGGAGATGATAAATTGAATTTCTCCTAGGGATCATTCCAGAACTTTCTGGATCATTCATACATGCTCTATATAAGGATTAGAGCTGGTTCAATGCTTTGGTTGGTGGAAATTGGGAGAGGATTGAGATATTTCACTTTGAACTTTCACTTTGCAAATCAAATTCGGTTACACACTTTTGATCCATATCAATCCAATTTCTTGCATTCAGAAGCTTGATCATGTATGTGTGAGTGATTCCAGATAGGTTATTGAGCAAGATTGTTGAAAAATCGTGAGTTGGCATGTTGAGTTCATAGCTTGCAAGTCAGAATCGCATCTGGTGATTCAAGAAGTTTCAATCCAATTTGTTGCATACAGAAGTTCCATTTGGTGTTAGTGAAGGTATCTGGAAGATCTTGAAGCTTGATTTGAAAGTTTCATTGCTTTGTTCATCCAAAATTTGCAGGTATGTAACTCTCATCCTATGGCTTGATTCATGTAGTTTCTTTAGGTTTTAATATGTTAGATTCAATGTAGATTGTGGTTAGATGCTTTCTGGTGCATAATTTTCACGATTTAGAGACAAAATTAGGTTGAGCACCATTTCTGTTCATGGCCATATCTTGATGATTCTTGAGGATTAAACCTAGTTAGATAGTGGAATTAACTCAGTGTTAGGTGGTGATGATGTTAGACCTTTCAATTTTAGGTTTGGTGAGAATTTTTGTTGGAGCATTTTCTGAACATTTCTTCGTGTTTTGAGGAAGAAGATGATTCAATGATAAAGGAGGTTAGGGTTGAATTCAGTGTGAAAAACTGAGTGGATTAAAGTGCTTAAGTGTGAGTTATGGTGAAGATTATGATGTCTGCGAACGGAGAAGATGATGGTGTTAAGTTCAGACATCCATGGCTATTTCCTCCCCCCAAATTTCAAAAGGTTGAAGATGATACCATCACCCTAGGATTCACTAAGACCTTTGACCAAAATGATTAACCAACGGCCAGGATTAATTGAAAATTTGTGAAGGAACTCTGAGAATGATGAAGCGCACCGTTTCACTAAATGAATTTGTCTGGGCTTAAGTGAGAACATGCTATGTACACCCCTTGTCCAAGGCCCAATGGAAATTACGCTGATATTGCTTGCTATTCATAGCGAGCATTCTTCATTTTCCATTATATTTTCATTTCATTTTCTGAATGATATTGGGCTTAATATGCGCTTTATTGTTCGCACCCCCTCTGAGCCCAATTGACAATCTGAACTACATATCATTGCTATTCAACACGCATACTTGTCCATTTTCTCTTATTTTCTTTAATTTTCACATTTTATTTTGGTCAATTGAAAAATTCATAAATAATTGAAAACTAAACATTTTTGGTTGGGAGTTTTTCCCTATTTTCATTAGGACCTCTAGAAAATAATAAAACAATAAAAATAGTAATTCATGCATTTTTCATTTTCTGGCTTATTTTTACATTTTATTGCTTTTATTTCACTTTTATTTTGTACCTTATCCTTTCTGATTTTTGTATGGGCATTTAAATTTGAATTTTGATGTGGTTATTTTTGCTATGGTTAGAATAGTGAAGCATGACCCCCCTGGAATTTTGTCACATTTTTGTGATTAAAATTTAGGTTAGTTTGAGTGTTAAAGTGAGTGTGTGTTAGAATTAGGTTTTTACAACACTTAGGTGTATTTTGACACATAGTTTTGGGACTTAATGATTGATATAGGTTCTGGGATTTATATGGGGTATTGGGTATAGGATTAGGTTCCCTTAGAAATTTAATTAGGATTTTAAAATGAGTATTACTATTTTATTGGATTTTTGCAACTTGTGTGATGATTATGGGTTTCTCCTTTGGATGTTGGACTTGGTTATGCTTGTGTGGGGCTATTTTGGAGTGCTCTTGGCTTGGGCCTTGCTTGGATGACTTGAAGGTCAAATGAATGTGCTTTGGAGAGCTTGAAGAATCTTGGAGTTGAAGACTTCTCTTTTGTTAGAGGGCTTGTCAGAGGCTTAGGAGTTAGGATATAGGAAGAGCATTAGACTAGTCTTGTTTCTTCTGTCAAACATAGAGAGCTTCTTGTGCCTCTATTCCATCCCATGACACAAGGTCCCCCAAAGAAGTTACATATATCCTTAGGAGGGATGTAGAGCATGCTTTGGTTGGGTAGAACCTTGAGGATACTATTCACTTGCTATGTTAATACCTTAGTGATTTCCTTGGGTTGTCACTAAGCATCTTAACATTTCAACTTATTAACTGATTCTCTTCTGGAGTGATTGCATTGAAGATGGAGATCTATTGAAGATAAAGTTTATTGAAGATTGGTGAGGATAAAGCCTGTACCTGTCAAAGAGAGTTATCTGTTGAAGCTAGGGTTTTTGTTGCTGTTTGAAGCTGTCTATTTGTTGGGGTTCAGTGCTTGCCAGAGCTTGGAGATTTTGGATACAGGAGCTTATCTAAAGTTTGGGGATCATTGAAGAGTGAAGATGGGATCTTGCTTGAAGTTGTTATTGTTAACCCTTTTTGCTGTTAATCAACTTTAGCTGTCAGAGCTGTTGCTGTTTGAGCTGCTTACTGTAGGAGCTGGTGTTGCTGTCAGAGCTGGTGTTGGGTTTTATTTCTTTTTTTGTATTGATTGTTGGCTTGTACAGCTTGTCCCAAAGGTTTGAAGTGAATACTGTTCATTTTACCTGTTGTTTTCTCAGGTTCGAGGTTGAGTGGGACTCCCTTGCCTCGCTTGTACTGCTGCATCTCATGCATGTTTACTGCTTACTGTTTATATCTGTTTCTTTTGCCGTTTATCCCCTAGGATCTCTGTTTCTCTCTGTGCAAGAGAGAAATATGACAGACATTAGGATGTTTATCCATGCATGACAACTTTAGGGTAGTTTTGCTTCCCCTTTTTAACCTTAGGTTTTTAGAATTTCTTTCTCTTCTATCTCAAAACAATTAAAAAACACAGTCATAAGGATAATCGATGTCGTACGCTACGAGCCTTAAGCCATTTGAGAGAGGGTTGCTGGAGGGTCACTCTTCAGTAATCTGACTGCCTAGTGTGTTACCCTTAGGGTGACATACGACGTAGTCACTCTCAAGTCATAGTCTCTAGTGCGTCAGAGATGGTGAACATACTAAAAAACACTTCTTTCGTAAAAGACTGAAAACAAACATCAAAGTGTCATTTTTGTCCGCTTGGACTCTGAATCAGAAGGAACCTCTTTTCAGAAAGATAAAAAACAGTCAGACAAATTTGTGTTTTCCGTGGCCCGAACTACGTTTGCTCTGATCTTTCATGCTGTATGAAAGTACGTAGGCATAGGATGCCGTATCCTAGCGAGCAACCTTCCCCTCCTTTCCCGTAGGTAGGCGAACTACGTTGACTCTGATTTCTCGTTCCAGACGGGAATACGTAGGCATAAAGTGCGATACTTTGCCGAGTCATTTTATTTTCTTTTAACCCCAGACCCGTAGAGTAGATAGAATAACAATCCGTACTAGAAAACAAGCGTGGATCTCGTCGAGTACGGCGGACGTGAGGGGTGCTAATACCTTCCCCGTGCATAAACGACTCCCAAATCCAGGAATTTGGTTGCGATGACCATTCCTTTCCCGTTTTGTGTTAGGTTTACTCTGAGCGTTTCCTTTCCCTCCTTTGGGATAAATAACGCACGGTGGCGACTCTTCTGTCATAGCCGGCGCCGATTTTCGCAGTAGCGACAGACAGCGACTTTGAGGAGGACTCTACTGGGGATATTTGGAAACCAAACTGTCGGACGCCTGTTTCGATAACCAGCGGCAGCTTCTGAAATCTTGATTCATGAAACCCTTTGACACTGACGTAACAACAAATTTGAAGAAAATAATTCGCTGGCCGGATAAGAGAAACTTCAACAAGCGACTATGTGGGGAAAATAGTAAGATAAACCGTATCATCACACGTCTCACGACAAGACCTCGAATACCTGGTAATAGATCTGAGCTAGAACTCCATACTCTTGCTGAGAAAACACACCTGAAAGCAAAAGGTTAACCAACCTGATTTATGTTTCAAAATGTGTATGTTTGAAAATGGCGTAATGCTCCGTACGGCACGGAAATGCTACGCGTTTGAGTAGATGCAAATATGACGATATATGCAAATGCAAATGCGGGCTCAAGCTACCGGGGCCACTCTGATAATGATGTCTTAACAACATGAATGTTGAGGATAAGGCCAACTCCGATGGGGAGAACAAGTATCATAAGGTATTCTAGTAAAATAAATGCCGAAAACACAGTCAACTTTGCCGGGGAGAGATTAAACATCAACTTCCACTAGGAGGAAAGAACAAACACCCTGCTGGTGAACAAACTTAGTTGGGGAAGAAGCGACACTTCTGGGCAAAACACACTGTCTGGGCACAGTTTACACATTCAGAGTTGCCACTCCGCTGGGGACAATCATCCCGACGGAGGCAAGACGACCTGTGGGGAGCAAGAAAACCATCCTTCGCGGATATAAACCTTTCGAACCAACAACTTGGTTAACTATTGCGGGAATCTCCCATGTTGGAGATTGAACGTGCACATCTTCGACTCGCTGAGGAGCGCAACCTCTGCAGGGGACATTGATTTTGACTTGCTGGGGTTAATCCTATGGACAAATTTCCATGAGGACACTCTCCTGGGGAAAATAATTCCCTCCTTAGGGAAGGGATAAATGTCATTTCAACTCTCTGGGGATAAGCTGCGACTAGCTGAGGAATGACATCAACTGGAGTCAGGTCTTACGTCAAGCGACCTTGGCTGGGGAATACAATTCCTGACCGTTTGCTCCAAAGGTAAGAACCCTGCAAAACACAAACGAGACAAAACAGTCCTATATAACAGAATCTATCCGGGTTAGCATCTGTGACATTACTTCAGTCAATTCGAAGTTTTAGCAATTATTGGCAAGGGCCAGCAAGATTATGTAAGTGCAAGTTTATCAAAAACATCGGCGTCTTCCACAAACAAAATAGTAAAGAACAAGCATCAAGTACTGAATAACATGTTTTATTGATAACGGGCCTCTGAATAGGCAAAGTTTTGTACACTGGATGCAACTCCTGAAAAGAGGAAGTTACGCACAAACACACATGAATATATGCACAAGAAGCATAAAGAAAATACAAAATAATATTTGTATACATGTCGGCAACGTGGCACAGACAAACACCATGAGTTGATCCTCCTATGACTCGCCTGACTCTGCGCTTTCTCGGTACTCGATCTTCGGAAGAGATTATTTTTGGATAGACGGCCCCCAGGTACTCCCAAACCACTAAGCAATGTCGTATCAAATCCGGACCGCAGTGATTTGCTTTTTCAATCCCTAACTTTTGCGTGAACCGCCCTTTGCGGGTTTTCAATTCACCGGGATACCCTTTGTAATACCCCAAATTTTGCCCTAAGATTTGTCGTCGCATTTCATTGCATTTTTATTGCATTTAATCAATTACTAACAAATTTGTGTAGTAGTTTGACTTTTTGCAGGTAAATATCATATGGCATGCATTTTTTTTCTAAAAAGTAAAAATGGCATAATTGGCAAGAGGACATGTGTAAGGAGTTGTGAGTGTGAGAGGTTGAGAGTTCGAATCTCACCTTTGTCACTTTTTGTTTTTTATTATTTTTACTCTAAATTTTTCTATCTTTCATTAAAAAATAACAAAAATAGTTTTTTATTATTATTTAATTATTATTTTCGTATTTTAATTAAATCATTTTTTAAAATATTATTTTTTTCACTTTTTTCTAAATTATTCATAAAATATCCAAAAAATCATAAAATAAAAAATATTGGAAAAATTTTTGTTCTTTTTATAATATTTTTGATTTTAGGAATCAATAGGATTATTAATTTTTATTTTAAGTTTATTATTTAAATTTTATTTTTTCTTAACTAATTATTTAGTTTGGGCTTTAAAATGGAGGTCAGAAGGTTTTCTTCAGAAAAGAGGAGAGAGAAAGGGAGAAACAAAGGAGATCCCCAGAGAAGAAAGGCGGTCTTTCCCACAACTCGTCAGAAGGATTGGAGCTCTCCAGTGTTCCCTTATTCAAACCTTTTTCACATTTACCGAAGCAAACCTCCGCTTCGTAGGTTAAATTACTAAACCTTTTGCCTTTTCATATTTATGTGCATATTTTGCCATGTTAATGTGTTTAGGTCCGTTAAATTATTAAACCTTTTGCTTTTTCATGTTTATGTGCATATTTTGCCATGTTAATCTCCATGTGTGTTTAGGTCCGTAGATTTTAATATCAAAACCCTTTTTTTATCAAAACCTTTTTTTAAAATCAAAACCCTTTTTTTTATTTATTATTAAAACCTTTTTTTTAGTAAGACTTTTTTTAAAAACTGAAAAGCCTTTTTGTTCCCAAGAAAAAAAAACCTTTTTGTTCCCAAAAACCTTTTCCCAAAAAAAAAAACTGAAAAGCCTTTTCCCAAAAAACTGAAAAGCCTTTTTTTGGGATGAAAAACCTTTTTTGTTCTAAAAAAAACTGAAAAGACTTTTCCCCCCAAAACTTTTTTTTTATAATTTAAACTTAATTTTTTTTATAATTTTAACTTAAATATTTTTTATTAAAAAATTAAAACCTTTTTTTTTTATAATTAAAATATTAAAAAATTAAAACCTTTTCGTAAGGAACTCCTGATGTTTGATGTTTGTCGTGTCATTTTATGTACCCTTTTATTACTTTTCTTTCTTTTGGCATTTCATGTGCATGCTCGAGGTTGAGATGTGCTTGTGGTGGCCACAGCCCCACACTATTTTCCTCCCTCACTTCATTCTAAGTGTCATTACATATTTTCATATTCTTCATGTTTTCAGAAATGTTTCTTTGTTTCTTTATACCCTCTGCCTTTATTACTCTTCTTATTTCTGTACCTTAATTATTCCTCCATATAATGATTTGTCATATTTTCACATTTTTTTACAGTTTTATCCTTCCGAAGGATTAGGTCCAGCCTTTTGGCCGCCGAGTCAATAGCCTTACCCCTTTAATGGATCAAACCCTGTTTAGCCTAGGTGTCCTGCCGCGGGCAAAATTGCTTTTATCCTAGTGTTAGGCCAAAATAGTCGTCGTACTCTGTTTTAAGGTTTCCCGCCGTGGAATCCCTAACCTAACCCTAATGCACTTAACAATTTATAACATAGAGATCGGAGTTTAAGACTCCATGTAAGCGTGTCCTTAAGATGCGTTTATTCCCCTTGAGACCTTGACCACAGTCAAGAAGTCTCTAACCTCCCTTTTGAGGGGAACTACAGTTACTCTGATTCCATTCCCGTAAGGATATGTAGGCACAAGATGCGATGTCTTGCCGAGTAAACTTAGAATTAACCCCTAGGTCTTTTTTAATTTTCAATCCTTTGTATATATCCTTAAGCAAAATAATTAATGAAATAAATAAAAAAAAATAAACAAAAGGTTCCCGTAGAGTACTACGGAAGTTTAGGGTGCTAATACCTTCCCTAAATTTAACCAACCCCCAAACCTTAGATCTCTCCCTTTTAGGTTTTTCCTTTCTTTAACCTTTCCTTCGGATAAATCAAAGACCGGTTGTAAATGAATTAAGATTCAAGTTAATCAATAGGTTGACATCCAAATTTCACCGCAACAGAAAATGGCGACTTCACTGGGGAGTCCTAACTATTGAGGGTTATCCCTATTTTGTTTATTTTTCATTATATATTTGTTTCATTAATATTTTTGCTCATTTGTATATATATTGTTCAGGGGTACCTTGCTTGGGAATTACTTTGTTGTGAGATAAGTCCTACACCCGGACTTGAGTGACATTATTATAGGATGGCGATATATTCAACGAGGCTTATAGGGAGTGAGTCCCGACTAAGCTAAATCGAGAATCACCGCTCAGTTGAGACCCTTTTGAAAATGGTTCGGTTGATCGAGTGTAGTCGTGAAAACTTTTACCATTATCGATTGGAGTCTGTGATACTGAGAACTGTAGTACCTTTACACCATCTTGGCCTTATCTAGGACGTAGTGCGGGAACTATGTGGGAGTAGTCCTACAATGGTTGCTACGCGATACTACACTCGAACGAGGTTCTCTTGAGAATATTATCGACCCTTGAGTCAGTCGAGAAGTTGATAATATCCAAAAAATGGGCTGATGACTTTGGGCACTTTTTAGAACCCTTGTTCTGCAGGTACAATTAATCTATAGTACACACCACTTTGGGAAGGGTAGACCTTGACTCCATTCATTGTTCCTCTAAAATTAGGACCTTTGTTTGCTTATGTGCGTTTGTGCTTTGCATCCATAAAGCATCATATCATTTCTAGTTTCAAGGAATTCAAAAGTCCTTTGCAAATTCAAGAAGTCCTACATTTTAAAGTCTAACAGCTTTTCTCGCTTTCCTAAAAGGGAATGTTTGCAATCGACCGTTGAAATTCTTGAGACCATTGCATGGCATTAGCATCACATTTTTGCATTGCATTTATCCCCCAATTTCTCCTTCTCGGTCCTATCGTCTTCTAGTGTACCTTTGAGTCGTCAAGCTGATTCCTCGACACAGATATCAGACCAGAAACGGAACAGGAGTCACTTTGATCCTATTCTCATGACTTACACAGAGCTATATCCTGACTTAGTCCGGAAAGGACTGATTACTACAAAGGCTTTACCACCTCCTCTTAATCCTCCGGCTGGATTTAGGGCTGATCTCCATTGTGCTTCCCATGAGGGTGCCCCAGGCCATGACTTGGAGCATTGTTTTGCATTGAAGGCTAGAGTATGTGAATTGGTTAGAACTGGAATACTTGATTTTACAGACAGTCATCCGGATGTTCAGAAAAATCCCTTGCCAGTACATCAGAAATGAAGTTTTGTCACTAGGCCTTTTGTTTCTCGTTATTTGCGCTTTCCTTATTTTGTTTAAGTTGTTTGCTTTCAATTATGTTTGTACTTTCATTAATGAAATAAGCATTGCGACTTTTGATTCAATTCATTTCCGTCCATTTATTTGCATCTTTATGCTTTATTTTTCAAATGTTTACTTCTTGTCCAAAATTTTGATATGCTAAGATCGGAGGGAGGATGACGAAAACGTTATACCCATAATTGCTGTCAGTATGATTTTAATCAAACCTTGTTGACGATGTAAGGCATTGTTTCAATTCCCAAACACTGGAGAAATAAGGAAGTTAATCCCTCTTTACCCCCTTCGAGCCTAGAAGTTGGAGTTTCTTTCGTTACAAAAAACCCACAATTTTAACCTTGGGATGGGTAGTTCTCAGTTAACTTGGTTGTGTGTTCATACGATACACCTTTCATTAACAAATTTTCCTTCGCACACGTCAAACAAGTGTCGAAGATGTTTTCTAATCAAAAGGTCGATGATGGTTCACCGTAATCATTAAAATCAAACAGTCACTTTCCTTCACACAAAAAAATAATATAAAAAAAGCAAAAGAATCCCGCTAAGTCAAAACCTATGAAGGAGACTTAGGCAAAACTAGGGCATCCCGCTGACTGTAAACTCTAAAATAAACAGTTCAGGCAAAATTTAGGGATAATACAAAGAGATTTTTAAATCCTTATCTTGAAAATCCTCAATGTCAAAACAATCAAATGTTATAGGGGAGTAGTGGCTGCCTTTTCATAGGTCCCTTTGACTTCTGAGTCATCATTGCGACGATCAATGAAATCCCTAACTTATGGGAACCTGAATGCATAGTATGAGTTAACTGAGCATAGGATTGAAGATCATCACGTAGATTGGGTGGGTACAAATAACTTTTGAGCCTTTATCTTTTGTTTCATAAACCGTGAACCAGGCCACGTTACAACCCTCAAAAGACCTAATTGAAGCAAGGTTATTTTGAAAGTATACTACAGCAAGGTTGCGTAACCTGACTCCTAAAGATCTTTGTGAATCATTTATTTTGGCAGTACACCTTTGTTTTAAACTTTGAGTGTCTTGAACAGTTGTGTTCTGACTAACGACTCATGTATTTTCCATCTTTCAAAAATAATTTTGATTTCAAAAGTCGCATGAACTTTGCATTACCATGTTTGTATGAATATTTTTGTTTGCAAATTGGCTTTCCTCTAAGGAATTTTCAAACAATGAGAAACTTGGTCAAGTGATCTTATCAGGGGCAAGTTCCTTTTACATCCTGTCAAAGAATTAGTTCAAGATTTGTTCAAGGCAATATCTTCTCAGATTTGGTTTATCCAGAGAATTGTTCAAGACCCAGACTGGGGCAAGCCCTCCGAGGATACAGCAAAATAGTCGATTCCACGAATCAGACAGCTGAAGCAACTATCAGTTCATTTGACCTGGGGCAGTTTATTCGCATAATCCCTAAGCAGTTATTCATCATTCCTACAGTGACTATCAACTTGATACAGTTTAACAGAATGACAGTGATCTCCGTGTTGAGGAATCAGTCCTCCAGTTTTGTCATCTCACAGAAAGAGTCGAGCCTTGTCGTCGATGTCTGCATTTGCATTTGATCATATGTCATAGCATAATTCCTATACATGTGCATATCTTGGGTGCTTTATTCCCCATTTACATTTCTATCTTGGGTGCTTTACTCCCCATTTACATTTCTATCTTGGGTGCTTTATTCCCCATTTACCTCTCTATCTTGGGTGCTTTACTCCCCATTTACATTTCTAGCTTGGGTGCTTTACTCCCCATTTACATTTCTATCCTGGGTGTTTTACTCCCCATTTACATTTCTATCTTGGGTGCTTTATTCCCCATTTACATTTTTATCTTGGGTGCTTTACTCCCCATTTACATTTCTATCCTGGGTGCTTTACTCCCCATTTACATTTCTATCTTGGGTGCTTTACTCCCCATTTACCTTCTATCCTTGGGTGTTTTATCCCCCATGTACCTTTTATCCCGGGTGTTTTATTCCCCGTTTACCAGATATTCTTGGGTTTACCTAACATCATGGTGTTTTACCCCCATTTACTTTTTTTTCCCTGAGGTCGTGTTTTACTCGCGTCTTACCTTGTGGGCAAAATTTATTTACTTGGCATCATGGGTGTTTTATCCCCATTTGCGTTTTTCTCCTGAGCTCGTGTTTTACCCGCGTCTTACCTTGCGGACAATTTCTAATTTACTTGGCACCTATCAACAATTCTGTGTCGTGTCTATCCGACGTTCTTCCAGATATGACATGTCTTCTTCCCTAGTGCAATTCCTCGGTGGATCGTCCCATGTGACGTTGTTTCGTCTGTATCCGTGCATTTGTCATTTTCATCATACGCATCATATCAGATTCATATTATATTTAGCATTATAGTTCGTTTTGTTTTGTCCATATCATTGCATAGCACTGCGTCTAAAGGCAAAATTTTCGGTTATCTGTATTTAAATCCCTCCACCATGATTTCTCGAGTCTCCGTTGCTCAAATCACCCGGTGAAGTTATTTAAATAGGGGCAACTGTAATACCCCAAATTTTGCCCTAAGATTTGTCGTCGCATTTCATTGCATTTTTATTGCATTTAATCAATTACTAACAAATTTGTGTAGTCGTTTGACTTTTTGCAGGTAAATATCATATGGCATGCATTTTTTTTCTAAAAAGTAAAAATGACATAATTGGCAAGAGGACATGTGTAAGGAGTTGTGAGTGTGAGAGGTTGAGAGTTCGAATCTCACCTTTGTCACTTTTTGTTTTTTATTATTTTTACTCTAAATTTTTCTATCTTTCATTAAAAAATAACAAAAATAGTTTTTTATTATTATTTAATTATTATTTTCGTATTTTAATTAAATCATTTTTTAAAATATTATTTTTTTTCACTTTTTTCTAAATTATTCATAAAAATATCCAAAAAATCATAAAATAAAAAATATTGGAAAAAATTTTGTTCTTTTTATAATATTTTTGATTTTAGGAATCAATAGGATTATTAGTTTTTATTTTAAGTTTATTATTTAAATTTTATTTTTTCTTAACTAATTATTTAGTTTGGGCTTTAAAATGGGCTTTAGGGACATTATTGACAATTTGGTGTTAACCCTAATTTGTTCCCTATATATACATGTGTTGCCTTGTTGAAAAGGAGGTCAGAAGGTTTTCTTCAGAAAAGAGGAGAGAGAAAGGGAGAAACAAAGGAGATCCCCAGAGAAGAAAGACGGTCTTTCCCACAACTCGTCAGAAGGATTGGAGCTCTCCAGTGTTCCCTTATTCAAACCTTTTTCACATTTACCGAAGCAAACCTCCGCTTCGTAGGTTAAATTACTAAACCTTTTGCCTTTTCATGTTTATGTGCATATTTTGCCATGTTAATGTGTTTAGGTCCGTTAAATTATTAAACTTTTTGCTTTTTCATGTTTATGTGCATATTTTGCCATGTTAATCTCCATGTGTGTTTAGGTCCGTAGATTTTAATATCAAAACCTTTTTTTTATCAAAACCTTTTTTTAAAATCAAAACCCTTTTATTTATTTATTATTAAAACCTTCTTTTTAGTAAGACTTTTTTTAAAAACTGAAAAGCCTTTTTGTTCCCAAGAAAAAAAAAACCTTTTTGTTCCCAAAAACCTTTTCCCAAAAAAAAACTGAAAAGCCTTTTCCCAAAAAACTGAAAAGCCTTTTTTTGGGATGAAAAACCTTTTTTGTTCTAAAAAAAACTGAAAAGACTTTTCCCCCCAAAACTTTTTTTTTATAATTTAAACTTAATTTTTTTTATAATTTTAACTTAAATATTTTTTATTAAAAAATTAAAACCTTTTTTTATAATTAAAATATTAAAAAATTAAAACCTTTTCGTAAGGAACTCCTGATGTTTGATATTTGTCGTGTCATTTTATGTACCCTTTTATTACTTTTCTTTCTTTTGGCATTTCATGTGCATGCTCGAGGTTGAGATGTGCTTGTGGTGGCCACAGCCCCACACTATTTTCCTCCCTCACTTCATTCTAAGTGTCATTACATATTTTCATATTCTTCATGTTTTCAGAAATGTTTCTTTGTTTCTTTATACCCTCTGCCTTTATTACTCTTCTTATTTCTGTACCTTAATTATTCCTCCATATAATGATTTGTCATATTTTCACATTTTTTTACAGTTTTATCCTTCCGAAGGATTAGGTCCAGCCTTTTGGCCGCCGAGTCAATAGCCTTACCCCTTTAATGGATCAAACCCTGTTTAGCCTAGGTGTCCTGCCGCGGACAAAATTGCTTTTATCCTAGTGTTAGGCCAAAATAGTCGTCGTACTCTGTTTTAAGGTTTCCCGTCGTGGAATCCCTAACCTAACCCTAATGCACTTAACAATTTATAACATAGAGATCGGAGTTTAAGACTCCATGTAAGCGTGTCCTTAAGATGCGTTTATTCCCCTTGAGACCTTGACCACAGTCAAGAAGTCTCTAACCTCCCTTTTGAGGGGAACTACAGTTACTCTGATTCCATTCCCGTAAGGATATGTAGGCATAAGATGCAATGTCTTGCCGAGTAAACTTAGAATTAACCCCTAGGTCTTTTTTAATTTTCAATCCTTTGTATATACCCTTAAGCAAAATAATTAATGAAATAAATAAAAAAAATAAACAAAAGGTTCCCGTAGAGTACTACGGAAGTTTAGGGTGCTAATACCTTCCCTAAATTTAACCAACCCCCGAACCTTAGATCTCTCCCTTTTAGGTTTTTCCTTTCTTTAACCTTTCCTTCAGATAAATCAAAGACCGGTTGTAAATGAATTAAGATTCAAGTTAATCAATAGCTTGACATCCAAATTTCACCGCAACACCCTTTTTTGCCGAAGTCGCCCTTTTCAGGTTTTCGACTTCGCAGGTGTACATCTTTTCAATTTTATCCCTAACTTTTACCCGAACCTTTTATTCATTTTTATGGTTCGCCGGGATGCCCCATTTTTGCCTGGACTCTCTTTTTACTGTCCAGCGGGTCACTTTCAAGCAAAGTATTTTTTAACTGCGTCCGAATTCACAGGAGACGTAAAGTCCTCACCATCCATGGTGGATAGTAACAAGGCTCCTCCAGAGAAGACTTTTCTGACAATGTAGGGACCTTCGTAATTGGGAGTCCACTTGCCCCTGTGATCTGATTGTGGTAGGAGAATCTTTTTCAAAACAAGATCGCCCGTCTGAAAGCTTCGAGGGCACACCTTCTTGTCGTAAGCTTTCTTCATCCGGCTCTGATACAACCAACCGTATGCTAGAGAAGCCAGTCTCTTCTCATCCATTAAGCTGAGCTGATCCAGTCTATCTTTAATCCATTCTGCCTCGTCGAGTTGGACATCACGTAAAACCCTCAGGGAAGGAATCTCGACCTCCAATGGTAACACCGCCTCCATCCCGTATACCAATGAGAAAGGGGTTGCCCCGGTTGATGTGCGTACCGTCGTACGATAACCGTGCAAAGCGAAAGGTAACATCTCGTGCCAGTCCTTATACGTCACAACCATCTTTTGAAAAATCTTCTTTATGTTCTTATTGGCCGCTTCGACAGCGCCATTCATCTTGGGCCGGTAAGGAGAAGAGTTGTGATGCTCAATCTTAAAATTCTGACACAGCTCTTTCATCATTTTATTATTCAAATTTGAACCGTTGTCGGTGATAATCCGCTCAGGGATTTCATATCTGCAGATAATATCTCGTTTGATAAATCTGGCTACCACTTATTTGGTCACATTGGCATATGATGCTGCTTCCACCCATTTGGTGAAGTAATCGATTGCCACCAAAATGAACTGGTGTCCGTTTGATGCCGTAGGCTCAATCTTGCCAATCATATCAATCCCCCACATCGAGAAAGGCCACGGTGATGACATCACATTCAGAGGGCTCGGAGGCACAAGGATTTTGTCCGCATAAATCTGGCATTTATGACACCTCTTTGCAAACTTGAAACAGTCTGTTTCCATAGTCAGCCAATAATAACCTGCCCGCAACAGTTTTCTCGTCATAGCATGCCCACCAGCATGTGTACCAAATGTACCCTCGTGTATCTCTTCCATGAGAAACTTCGCCTCTTTCTCGTCTACACAACGTAGCAACACCAAGTCGTGGTTTCTTTTATACAGGACATCGTCCGGGTTCAGATAGAAATTGCCAGCCAATCTCCTGAGAGTCTTCTGATCTCGCCTGGATGCCCCAGCCGGATACTCCTTGTTCTTCAGGAAATTCTGGATGTCAAAATACTAGGGCTTACCATCGGAAGCTTCGTCAATGGCAAATATGAAGGCAGGCCTATCAAGCCGAGAGATAACAATCTAGGGAGCCTCATTCCAGAAGTTAACTTTATACATTGAAGACAATGTCGCAAGGGCGTCAGCCATTTGATTTTCTGCTTGCGGTACGTGATGCAATTCCACCTTGTCAAAGAAAGGCAACAATCTCCTTGCATAGTTCATATAGGGTATCAAATTGGGTTGACGTGTCTCCCATTCTCCTTTAATCTAATTCACTACTAGAGCTGAGTCTCCGTATACATCCAGGTTCTTGATTCTCAAATCAATGGCTTCTTCCAGACCCATGATGCAAGCCTCATATTCAGCCTCATTATTGGTAACAGGAAAAGTCAATCGGACAGTAAATGGGATGTGCGACCCATGAGGAGTAGTGATAATTGCACCTATTCCGCTACCATAGGAATTAACTGCTCCGTCAAATATCAACTGCCATTTGGAACCCAACTCTAGTCCTTCGTCCAACAACGGTTCTTCACAATCTTCCATCTTCAGGTACATGATATCCTCGTCAGGAAAATCAAACCTCATCGATTGGTAATCCTCAATAGGCTGCTCAGCAAGGTACTCTGACAGAACGCTACCTTTAATAGCCTTTTGCGAGACATATTGGATATCGTATTCTGTTAACACCATCTGCCATCGGGCAATTCTTTCGGAGAGTGCTTGCTTCTCAAACACATATTTGATTAGATCCATCTTTGAAATTAGCATGGTTGTATGATTTAGCATGTATTGCCTCAAATGTTTGGCGGCCCAGGCTAGCGCGCAACACGTCTTCTCGAGCATTGAGTATCTGGACTCACAGTCGGTAAACTTCTTACTCAAATAGTAGATCGCATGCTCTTTACGTCAGGTCTCGTCGTGTTGACCGAGAACACAACCCATACTTTCCTCAAGAACCGTCAAATACATAATCAAAGGTCTCCCGGCCACTGAGGGTATCAAAACAGGAGGTTCCTGCAAGTATTCTTTTATCTTGTCGAACGCCTTTTGAATATTTTCATTCCAGGTCAACGCCTGATCCTTTTTCAACAACTTGAATAACGGCTCACATGTCGCAGTTAGGTGAGATATGAACCGAGCAATGTAGTTCAACCTCCCTAAAAACCCACACACTTCTTTTTCTGTTTTAGGCGTCGACATTTCTTGTATAGCTTTTATCTTTGCAGGATCAACCTCTATTCCATTTTCGCTCATAATAAACCCCAGCAGTTTACCCGATCTCACCCCAAAGGTGCACTTATTAGGGTTCAGTCTCAACCTGAACTTCCTAAGTCTTTTGAACAGTTTCAGCAGATTAACCAAATGCTCCTCCTCTGTCTGAGATTTGGCAATCATATCATCAACATAAACCTCGATCTCTTTGTGCATCATGTCATGAAAGAAAGTCGTCATAGCACGTTGATATTGTTGCTTCCGCGAAAATAAGGTGCCGGCAAAACAGAAGAGTCGCCACCTTTTGTTATTTATCCCTCGGAGCGGGAAAGGAAACGATCGGAAAAACCTGACGAAAAGGTATAAGACAAGGTCATCGCAACCGTTGTCGGGGTTAGGGAGTCGGTTACGCAAGGGGAAGGTATTAGCACCCTCCACGTCCGTCGTACTCGACGGGAATTACGCTTGTTGTGTTTACTGGACGAGTTGGTTTATCTATCTACCTATCAAGGCTGGCTTAAACAGAAAAGGGAATGACTCGGCAAAGCGTCGCGCTTTATGCCTACGTATTCTCATCAGAGAATGAGAAATCAGAGTCAACGTAGTTCGACCTACAACGGGTTATGGGGAAGGTAGCTCACCAATACATCAGTATTGTGAATACATACTCTCAACAGATATGAGAGATCAGAGCTTATGTAGTTCGGGATAATACGGATTACGGGAATTCAGATTCATCTGTTTTATCGAGTAAGGTTAAACAACAGTTCCAACAGTTAGGGACAAAGCCTGTTTGCGGTGGCGCTGAAGTTTAACGACACCCTTTTCTTCAGAAAAGCTTCCTTTGAATTATGGGCCCACGGGGCAAAAAGGTTTGAAGTTTGTTTTCTGTCTTTTACGAAAGAAGTGTTTTTTATGGTGTTTGCAATTTCAATCGCACTAAAGACTATGACCTGAGAGTGAATGCGTTGTATGTCACCCAAAGGGTACCATACTAAACATCCAGACTGTTGAAAAGAAACTTTCCAACAATCCTTTCTCAGATATCTTAAGGCTCGTAACGTACGAAAGAAGTCATTCATGATTACTGTATCTTAAGTTGTTTTGAGATGAGAAGAGAACATGCTCAACTAAAGGGACTATCAAGTCCTACTGTTGTCATGCCAAGGATTCATCCTATAGTTGAAGTTTGAAACAGGGAACTCCTAGAAGTTATCATGCATAGGTTTCAACCTAAAGTTCTATCATCACTTCCTTATCAAAGGAAATGGGAGTCCTAAGGGATCATGTCAATGATAAACAGAACCAGATAAAGCATCAGCTTAAACAATAAACAGTAAATGACTGTAAAATGCATGCAATGCAAGTGAGGGAGGAAATGTGTGTAGGGCAGCAGCCTCCACAAGCTCATCTCAACCTCAAGTCAGATATGAATAACAGTAATCATACTGAAGAAATAAAATATGCTATCAAGCAAAATACAGTAAACTACAATCATACAGAAGAAAATGAAATGCTATCAAGCAAAATAAACCACATGGGCAAGGGAGCTGGGCTCTACCGAATACCCGCAAGCAAAGCCATACAGTAACAATACAAGCAGAGGGAGCAACTCAACCTCTAGTGCAATCATGCTTCTAGATTAAAGTCAGTCTAATCATGGACTTATTCTAATGCATCAAGCAAATCAGACAAGACACATCAGCACAGGAAAGAAAACAGATAAGAAAGCAGATCAACAACTCTCTCAATTCCAAGCTTCAGCTCTTCTGACAACAACTCAGTCTTCAGACTTCAACCACCCTTCAAGGCTATCCTCTCTCATGACAAATATCAATTTGCTTCTCCAGGTTTCCACCCAACAACATAAGTTCCAACTTGATCTTCTTCTTCAAGCTTCAGCTCTTCAGTCAATTCCACCTTCAGGCTTCACTCTTAACTACAAGTATCAACTTGATTCCTTCAGGCTCTCAATGCACCAGTGTACAAGTATCAACTTGTCCTTTATTCCTCAAGCTTCAGCTCTACACTCAATCTCAATTGAATCCTCTTCATAAGTATCAACTCAGTCTTCAAGCTTCAGCTCTCTTTGCTTTACCAGTATCAACTTGGTCTTCTCTCTTTATCTACAAGCATCAGCTTCTCAGAGTAGTCTTCAATCACTTAGAAGTGTCAACTTCATCCTTCAATTCTTGCTCAAGCCTCAACTCTTCATTCAATCTCCATTGGATCTTCAAGTGTCAACTTGCTCTTCAACTTGTCTTCTCAAGCTTCAGCTACAATGGCAATGCTCCAGGAATCATCCTCTTCCACACTCTTCAATGAAGTCCTCATCTTCAAACTCAAGCCCAACATCTTTCAGGATACTCAAACCAGAAGATAATTGATTTAACAGGAGGAGGGGAAATGATAAACAAGCTTACTGACAACCAAAGGAAGCCTGTAAGGGTTCATCATCATGAGAGACTGGTTCCCTCAAAGTTCTACTTCCCAGATAAAGCCACTCATCCTTCCAAAGGAGGGATGTGAATATCTGAGAAGGACTTTTAGTCATTGGGAGGAATGGAAGCACAAGATGCTTTCCACATTTGTGAAAGAAATCATTCTAACTACAAGGCTCTCCCTATGTCATATCTCCTAATCTTCATCAGACACCTTCAGGCACCAACAAATCCAAAGCTCCAAGCAACTTCAAGCAAATTCAAGCATCCTCCTCTAGTCTTCAACTTGTCTTCAATCTCAACCAAAGGCAAACCAAGCACAAACCCTAATCTAAGGGGACTAAGGAAGCTAAACTAGTTGAATTAGTAAGTTAGGATCACCTAAAACCTAGTACTAAAGTTAGTCTTAACTAAAATACTAAAATCAATTGTAAAATCCTACAAAAATCACTATGGGAACCTATGCCAATCATGACTCTACCATATTAATTTCAAAGATCAAATCATAAAATTGGACCTAGAACTAAAATCTACATTACAAGGTATCAAACCTAAAACCCTAAAAGGAAGCATCTAAACATCAATCTAGAAAGCACACCTATTTTCATCACAAAAATGTGAGAAAAATTCTATGGGATCATACATGTCTAACCTAATCACACACAAAAAATTAGGATCAAAATCATCACCAAGAGATCATACAAAATTCCACAAAAATATGCATCAACATAATCATTTTAATATCAATTAAAATATAAAATTCCAATAAAATCAGAAATTACATGAAATGAAAATATTTTTTCTCTAAAAAATAATAGACTCAATCATGAGTAGAATGCAAAAATAATGGGTTTGATTGGATTAATATTCAATTTTATATGAATTTTACAAAACCATGAATAAAATGAAAATCCAATTAAAATAAACAAGGACACGGTGCAAATAGAAATCAAACTCAGTTCAAAATCTGGGTTGGGCCATCAGGGGGGTGCGAATAGCGCTTAATTCACTAAGCCCAAAATACTGAATAAATGAAACGCATCGTTTCATCATCAGAAATCCTTCACAATTCAACTTTAAAATGTGCCCTTGGATCAACTCCCAGTCAAAGGTCAAAACAAGATCTGATGGTGATAACTTCATCTTCTCCATTTCAAACGCCTGAACTTCGCGCCCAGCTCCGGCCACCGTCGGTGGAGCTCCGATCATCTCCCTCAACCCTAATTCTCCCTAGAGGCCTCCAATACAAGAGGTCAAAACATGAAACTCATTCCAAATCTTGCCACGAATTCAACCATACCCATAGTTTCTTCTGAAACCTCAAGAATCACCATCTCCCAATCTCAACCGAAAATGGCAATTCTCCTAATTTGTCTCTAATTGATCAATTAACTATCTGGAATCCATCCTAGGCCATTCTACAATCAATCTAGCACCTTAATTCAACCTAATTCTGCCTAAATCATGCTAGGGGAAGAGAGTTACCAACCTGAGAATCTTGGTTGAATAGATGCACAAATCCTCCAAATCAAGCTCTCTACTCTTCTGGACACGATCAAGGAACTTTCTTCTTGCTTCTGTATGCAAAAGAACCAATTGAAAGTGCTTCAATCTTGAAACCCGATGGTGAGTTGCAGGTGCTAAAAATCACTTGCTCATACACAATCTAGCCACCAATTCTTCTTGAAAATGATCTGAAATCACTCCTTGACATTCATGGAAGAAGTATCAATCAAGAAAATGAATGGAAATTGAGGAATTTGGTGAAACCTATTTCAATTGCAATCTAAGAAAACTCAATCTCAAACTAAGCTCAATCCTTCAATGATCACCAACCTCTGCAATGGATCCACTCTACTCCTTATATAGATGAAGTTTGGATGATCTAGAACCCTCTAGATCCTTCCAATGAGATTTTCCACTTCTCATGTCATGAGATTTCCAATCATGTATCATGACATGCTCAAATCTGTTTGCAGCTTGAAATTCATCTCAATCTCTTTCAATTTCTCCCCTAGTGACATTTTGGGAGGGTTTAGCTTGCCAAGTTCCTTGCTCATGCCTTGATTTTGAGTTTTGCAAATGTTGCTTAATATGCAAGTAAGTGCTTTTCAAAGCAAGTCCACAATTTAGACCTCAAATAAAAAATGTGGCTAAACCAATGTTTTTAAAATGTTTTCTAAAGTCAAAATGATATATTACATGCCATGGTTTGGATGTGTAGGTTGAAAATATCAATTTCCAACTTTGGTTTATTTAACTTATGCCCTTATTTTAGGTCATTTTTGCAACTTTGAGCTACAAGCCTTTCCAACATCTCATGACCTCCTTACTAGCCTTAAAACATCATTTTGAACAAGTTTAATGTTGAAGATGTTTCCATTTGAAGCTTTGAAATAGGAGTTATGGCCTTATGGTTGAAATGACCTGTAATATCCAAATGACCAAAATGCCCTTGACTTGTCAAAGCCATAACTTGAGTTCTACAAATCCTATCAAGGACTTCTAGTACTATATAGAAAGCTAAGAAGATAAGGAACAACATTCATGTTGACCAAAAGTTCATAGGAATCATCCTTCTTGGGAAAAAGTTTGATGCAAGTGGGGTAACTTTCAAGGCCCCAGATTCACATACCTCAGATGACCTGTAACTTGTCTGAGTCATAACTTGAGTTCTACAAATCCTATCAAGGACTTCTAGTACTCAAATTAAAGCTAAGAACAAGCTCTACAACATTACTGTTGGGGGAAAGATGATATGACAACCACATCTTGAGCTAAATTGCCTTGGAGATAGGGGTCAAACTAGGGGATTTTACACTGTCAAGCCTTAGAAACCCTAGCTTGAAACTTCTCAAAATCTTCAATCATGATGAGTTGACCTTGGAATCATCCTTATAACATCTCAATGCATCAATCCATGATCACATGGCCTTTGAATTAGGTCTCAACCTTGTTCAAATCATCAGTTGACTTAGGGTTGACCCAGTCAAACCCTAATTGCACCACTCATGGTTAAGCCTTCTTAACCTTGCAAAATGACCTGTCTAGGCTTCATGATGCCTTTCAAGACATCTCATAAGCTCTTTCAAGGCTTCAAGTCCACATTCTTGGCTTCAGAATCATCTGAGGAGCTTCCCCATAACTCTCAAGTTAGGAGGCACACACTCTTGGTTTCAACCACTCATTCTGAGAATCTTCTGACTCCTCTGACAAAGATATCTACCCTTGAACACTTGAATAGTCTTTTTGGCTAGCTTCACAGTCTTGTGTGGCTCTTAATTGGTAGTCATACCTCTTGATCTCCTGCATACATGTCAATGCAATGTAAATGCTAATGCTAATGTGAATGAAATGAAACATAAGTTAGGTAAAGAAATGTTGGTCAAATTTTGGGGTGCAACAGCTGCCCCTATTCAAGCGGCTTGGACCTGACTGGGTGAGAAGCGAACGGATCTCAAACAATCAAGGTAAAAGACAGTTGAATACCGACAACCCGGAAATTTGCCAACTGCACAAGTACACGGTACTCAGATGGGAACAAATCTTCGAAAACTGAAATATTAGCTGCTCGACAACTAGCTGGGGGAGGTCACACGGTAACCGGTAATACATGGTCGATCATGCTGTCAGGCATCAAGATTCCTCGGGACTCATCGGGTCAAGAATCAAGTTAATCATGCCATCGGGCGTTCAAAGAAATCTTTCGGGCATCAGTCAGACTTCATCAGCAAGTCGGGAGTAGAACTCTCAGTCAATCATGAACCAGTTGGGGATACCCAAACTTATGCCATCAGGCACTCTGCATCAGCTGAGAGAACTGCTTCGTTAACACGGTTGGACTCCAATCATCAAGTCTTCTGGGGAAGTTTCAACTTCACTGTTCAGAAACCTGTTAGGGATGACACATCTCCGCTTGGGATTCTGGAGAACTATCAAGTAACTCTGCTTCGGGGATCCAGCAATCATTCTGGGTGAATCATCTCTGCTGAGGAAATCAAGAATCATCTTGAACAAATAACTCCGTGGGGACTTCAAGAATCGTCCTGAACCCATAACATCTGCTGGAGATTTCAGGAATCATCCTGAGCAAATGCTCTGCCGGGGACTCTAAGCATCGACTTTGAGCAACCAACTCTGGCGACTGCACTGGGGATTTTAAGAATCATCTTAAGTAACGACTTTGCTGGGGAGAATTCAAGAATCATCTTGGGCAAGTGGCTCTGCGGGGGAACACCTGCAAAACAAGAACGGTAACGACCTAGCTCATGTTTAGCATGCATATGCTTCGACAATGGCGCAATGTTCCACACGGTGGAAATGCTACGCATTTATGATAAATGCCATGCAATCATGCAAAATGTTGCGGCCCCGTCAACAAAATAAATGCCGACGAGAGAATCTTCCTGTCAAGGAGAAAGAACTACTCTAGTGGAAGGAATCATCCTGCCACGGAGAAAAGGTTACGCCAATCTCAATCGGACTCCGCCTGGGGAAATGATCTTCAGTTGACTGCTGCAGGGGGACGAAGCTCTACGAGAACCTGGACCGGCTGAGGAGGGCGATGTCAATCGCAGGAATAAACTGCACGACCTTCACGGCTAACATCCCTGGAGATAACGATTCCGGTGGGGAAATACAGCATCAGCTATTCAACACTCTACTGGGGAAAACCGATCATGGCCCGAACTACTTCCAAGGACTCGGCTCCCTTGGGGGATCTGCAAACTCGGCTGGAGAAGAAGAAGTCATCCTACTTCGGGGGAGAGTACGACTCTGTGGGGAATTTCAACTCTCCTGGAGACTTTAGTCCGACATTATCAATTGCTGCACACTTCAGTATGACTCAGCTGGGGCGATGCTGTTCCTTCAGGATACATCTGACTGGAGGGAAGAATCGTCTCTGCTTGGGGAAACATATCAGTGCCTACGATCTCCTGTTCAGACTCTGCAGGGAGAGGCTGCTGAACTTTGCTGGAGAAGGAGGAATCATCCTGCTTGGGGACGCATACGGCGTACTGCCTGGTACATGCTACACCTGTAACAATACAAACAAACAGACAAGATACCCTTCTCAAAGGGACCTATCAAGGTTATCATCTTGTGACAATGTTTAAGTAATTCATTGTTTCAACAATCAGTGGCCTAGGCCAGTAAGTTTATGTATGCGCATTTTGTCAAAAACATCGACATTCCTTTTCGCAAACAAAGCAGGTAAATGCTAAACAAACAAACAGAATTGCTGAATAGTATACATTTTATTGATAACGAACCCCTGAATGGGTAAAAATGTTTTACAACAGATGCAAGCTCCTGGAATGAGGAAGCTGCGCAAAAATAAAAACAGAAATATACATCAGTATATACACATGTCGGCAACGAGGCGTAGACGAACACCATGAGTTGATCCCTCTATGACCCACTCGACTTGGATACTTCTCCGACGCTTCAGCTTCAGAAGAGATTGATTCAGATGAACGGCCCTCAGGTCCTCCAAACCACTAAACAATGAAAGTCCACACGCGGAACACAGTCATTTGCTTTTTCAAATCCCTAACTTTTGCGTGAACCGCCCTTTGCGGGTTTTCAGTTCACCGGGATACCCCTTTTTGCCCAAGTCGCCCATCCGGGTTTTCGACTTTGCGGGTGTACATTTTTTCAATTTATATCCCTAATTTTTGCCCGAACCTTTTTCCTTTTTTATGGTTCACCAGGATGCCCCATTTTTGCCTGGATACTCTTTTTCTTTCCAGCGGGTCATTTTTTAAGCAAAGTATTTTTTAACTGCGTCCGCGTTCACCGGGGATGCAAAATCTTCGCCATCCATCGTGGATAACAACAAAGCTCCTCCCGAGAATACCTTGTTGACGATGTACGGACCTTCGTAATTGGGAGTCCACTTGCCCCGGTGATCGGAGTGTAGAGGAAGAATCTTCTTCAGGACGAGATCACCCGTCTGAAAGCTTCTGGGCCGCACCTTCTTATCATAAGCTTTCTTCATTTGGCTTTGGTACAGACGACCATGCGCGATCGATGCCAACCTTTTCTCGTCCATCAGGCTGAGTTGGTTTAGTCGGTTCTCAATCCATTCTGCCTCGTCGAGTTTCACATCAACCAAAACTCGTAAAGAAGGGATCTCCACTTCTAACGGTAGGACAGCTTCCATACCGTATACCAAGGAGAAAGGAGTTGTCCCGGTTGATGTACGTACCGTTGTACGATAACCGTGCAGGGCAAATGGCAGCATCTCGTACCAATCCTTGTAGGTCACGACCATCTTCTGTACAATCTTCTTGATGTTCTTATTGGCTGCTTCAACTGCGCCATTCATCTTCGGCCTGTAAGGAGATGAGTTGTGGTGTTCAATCTTCAAACTCTGGCACAGCTCCTTCATCATCTTGTTATTCAGATTCGAACCATTATCAGTAATGATCCGCTCGGGAATTCCGTAACGACAGATGATGTCCCTCTTTATGAATCTAGCCACCACCTGCTTGGTCACATTAGCATATGAGGCTGCCTCCACCCACTTGGTGAAGTAGTCGATAGCTACTAGAATAAAGCGATGACCGTTAGGTGCAGTGGGCTCAATCTTGCCTATCATGTCGATGCCCCACATGGAGAACGGCCATGGGGAGGACATGACATTTAACGGGCATGGTGGCACATGAACTTTATCAGCATAAATCTGGCATTTATGACATCTCTTCGCGAATTTAAAGTAATCCGACTCCATCGTCAGTCAGTAGTATCCTGCTCTCAGGATTTTTCTTGTCATAGCATGCCCGCCGGCGTGCGTACCGAATGTGCCTTCATGGACTTCTTCCACGAACATACTCGCTTCTTTCTCATCTACACATCTGAGTAGCACGAGATCGTGGTTTCTTTTATAGAAAACTCCATCAGGATTGAGATAAAAATTTCCAGATAGCCTCCTCAGAGTCTTCTTATCCTGGGTTGACGCTCCCGCAGGATACTCCTTAGTCATAAGGAAGGTCTGGATATCATGGAACCATGGCTTGCCATCGGAGGCTTCCTTGATCGCAAAGACGAATGCAGGTCTATCAAGACGAGAAAGGACAATTCTTGGAGCTTCATTCCAAAAATTGACTTCATACATCGAAGCCAACGTGGCTAAGGCATCAGCCATCTGATTCTCGGCCCTGGGCACATGATGGAGTTCCACTCGATCAAAGAACGGAAGTAGCCTTCTGGCATAGTTCATGTACGACACCAAATTCGATTGACGAGTTTCCCACTCCTCTTTAATCTGGTTAATCACGAGCGCCGAGTCACCATATACGTCTAGGTTCTTGATTCTCAAATCAATTGCCTCTTCTAGACCCATGATGCATGCTTCGTACTCCACTTCATTATTGGTGACTGGAAACGTCAGTCTCGCAGTAAACGGGATGTGGGATCCATGGGGAGTCGTGATGATCGCTCCAATGCCACTTCCGTAAGAGTTAACCACCCCGTCAAATATCAATTTCCACTAGGATTTCCTATCTGGCCCCTCGTCGGGCAACGGTTCATCGCAATCCTTCGTGTTGCACCCCAAAATTTGACCAACAATTAGTTATTCATTGAGTGTTTGAAGGTTGATACCGTCATCAGAAAGTTCAAGAGAATTGGTTGAAACCAGAGTTGTGTGTCTCCTAGCTTGAGAATTGTGGGTGCTCCTCAGATGATTCTGAGACTTTGAGAATGAACTTGATGTTTTGAGAAAGCCTATGAGATGTCTTGAAAGCCATCATGAAGCCCAGAGAAGTCATTGTGCAAGAATTCAGAAGATTCAACCATGAGTGGTAGAATTAGGGTTTTGACTGGGTCAACCCTAAGATAACTGAAAATTTGGAGAAGGTTGAGACCTAATCCAAGGGCCATGAGATCATGTAATGATTAATAGAGATGTTATAAAGATTATTCCTAGACCAACTCATCATGATTGAGGAGTTTGAGAAGTTTCAAGTCAGGGTTTCCAAGGATTGTCAGTGAAAAAAACCCTAATTTGATCCCTATCTTCCAGGCAGTTTTAGCTCTAGATGTGATTGATATCTCATCTTCCCCCCAACATGGATGTTGTAGAGATTGTTCTTAGCTTTAATTTGAGTGGTGGAAGTCCTTGATAGGAGTTGCAGAGCTCAAGTTATGGTTTTGACAAATTACAGGTCAGCAGAGATGTGTGAATCTGGGTCCTTGAAAGTCACCCAACTTGCAGACAACTTTTGCCCTAGTAGGATGATTCCTATGATTTCTTGGTCAACATGAATGTTGAATAGCATCTTCTTAGATTTAATTTTAGTGGTAGAAGTCCTTGATAGGACTTGTGGAACTCAACTTATGGTTTGAACAAGACAGGGGTATTTTGGTCATTTGTCAGTTATAGGTCATTTTAAGCAAAGGCCATATCTCCTATTTCCAAGCCTCAAATGGAAAAACTCAAAACATGAAAGTTGCTCAAAATGGGATTTTAAGTCTAGAAAAGTGGTCATGAGTTATTGAAAGAGCTTGTAGCAAGGATTTACAAGATTGGGTGAAAATGACCTAAAAATGGCTTATAAGTTGAAAAAGTTGAAATTTAAATTTGGTTTGGGAGATCCACAAATCCAAAATAGGTCATCCAATATATCATTTTGATTGGAAACATCATTTTAAAAACAATGGTTCAAGTAGAATTTTGATTTGAAGCTTAGAAATGGGGGTTACTTTGTAATTCTCATGCTTGCATAATAAGGCACCTAAACAAAACTTCACAAAAAGCAAAGTTTAGCTTGTTTTTCACTCATTCTTTCTCAATATCTCTTGTAAAGAGATTTTAAAGTCCATTTGGCAAGGCTAAGGCATGAGATAATGGATGTTCAATGTATCATTCCATGAGAAGTTCTAAAACTTTCTAACACTTTCCACAAGCTTCTAGGTGTATCTAGATCATTCCATGGATTGCTATAAGAAGGGTGAATGTCCATATGGCCAGGGTTGGTGATCATTGTTGATGAGAGGTGAGATTAGAGTGTGAAAAGTGAAGATTCTTCCATTTGCAATTTCACATCAAACCTTCATTCTCTTCAATCTCCATTCATTTCTCCTCCACAAACATATTCTTCTGATCATTGTGATTGATTACATGCTGAGGTAGAAGAAGGTCCATGGCAGTTTGAAGCTGTTTTGAGGAAATTGCAAGAAGTGCATTTTGATATCAAACACCAGATTCAAGCCTTGATCATTCATCTTGCTGCATACAGAAGTCATATTGGGCATTGGAGATTAATCAAGGAAGGTTTCAGGCACTGAATTGCAAGGAAACCATAGCCTCCATTAAAGTGTGACAGGTTGGTAATCTTGCTCGTATCTCCTAATTTATGTGTATTCCACCATAGTTATAGGTTTAGACTGGCTAAGCTAGGATAGAGGACCATTTTCTGAGAATTAGGGGAAGGATCATGAGGTTTCGAGGCAGGGTACAATTTCTTGCAGAATGAATAACAAGCAATTTTGTGTGCATCAATGGATATGAGATGGTGTAGAATGGTTAGGGAAACGTGTAGAGTAATTCTGGATCATTAGTTTGAAGTTCCATTAAGTTTGATAGCAGAGGAAAGAAATGTAACCTTGATGATGAAGCTTTCTGTTAGAATGATTCAAGAGGTTTCAGGGAGAACTATGGATAGCATCGTGTTCAGGGTGATTGATAGTGCAACTTTGCTTTTGGAAGCTCATGAATTCATGGAGAAATCAGTGAGAACGATCAGGTTGAAGATCCTTGCATGGGGTTAGGGTTTCTGCAAACCCTAGGGTTCAGTTGGGGACGATGAAGGTCCACCGTCGGATGATCTCAAGACCTTGACTTCTTTGCATGATCCAATGGCCCATATTTGATTTCAAAATGGAGGGAAGACTGAGGCACAAAACGCTGCGTATCATTTAGCCAAACGCACCGTTTTGGTTCGTTGACAAACCTGGGCTCAGCAACTTACTTCTATTCCCACCCCCAGACTTGGCCCAATGTTCAGAATCAACTGTGGCGCTTTACTTTTCTCACCCCCTCCCATTTATTTCTTATTCTTTTATCTTTTAATTTCTTTTAATTCTTTGCATTTTATAAAATTCATAAAAAATATAAAAATCAATATTTTTCATTTCTTCTTTTTTTCACATAATCATGATTTTGTCTAGAAAATTAATAAAAAATAAAATTCCATTTTATTTTTAGTTTAATATTTTTTTAGCATATTTTCTTGTAAATAGTACATTTAATTGATTTTAGTTGATACCCAATTTTGTACAATTTGTTTCAGGACTTTCCCTTAGGGTTTTTGAGCCATTCTTTTTGGCATAGTTAGGTATTAAACCCTAGTTCCATGTAGGATTTATCTCTTGATTTGTAGAGCAAAATTTGATGTAGTTTGATTGTTAGACATTTAGGTGCTCTAATTAAGGTTTTAAGTTGTATAGGTAGACTTGAACAAATTTGTTTTGGGGTTTATAGGCCAAATTAGTGTATGGGGAATATATGGGTTAAGGGTAAGTATGTATAGAATCCCCTAGAATTTTTCTAGAATATTGTAGGGTGTTTTACTATTTTTCATTGATTTTTGAGTGTATGGATGGTATGTGTGTTGCTTAAAGGCATAAGTTGTATTGTTGTGTTTTCTTTCCTTCTCTTTTGAGTGTGTGAGCTTTGAAGATTGAGTTGAAGACCTTGTGGACCATCAGGGAAGCTTTGAAGACCTTGCAGAGGAGCTTAGGTAGCTTTTGTTGTTTTTTTATAGGATCATGAGTGCATAGGTAGAGCACTAGATAGAATATTTTGTTCAATAAACAAGGAGTGTCTTGTCCACCTCCTTTCTTCTCTATGACACAGAGTCCCTTAAGGGTATTCACCTCTCTCCTTTGGAGGGATTAGTGACCTTGCCCTATAAGGTAGAACTTTGAGAGAGCCTTTCCTTTGATGTTAAGTCCTCAATGGCATCCTTTGGAAGTCAGTGAGTACTGTAACATCCTCACCTCATCTTATTGACTGAATCTTGTTTGCTGGAGCATTGGAGCCATTGAAGATAGAAGCTGAGGCCTTGAAGAGGATGATTCCTTGAAGATTATTGAAGTCTGAAGACTTTGTGAAGATCAAGTTGATGCCTGGAGATCCCTGAAGATAGTGAAGCTTGAAGGTAGAGCTGATCAAAGGAGCTGAAGCTCAAGGGAGAAGATGGGTTGATACTCATGTTGTAGGGTTGATACCTGGAGAGCAAGTGATCTCTGAAGTCTGAAGACTGGGTTGCTGCTGGAGAAGCTGAGGCTTTCTTCTGTTTTCTTTGATGTATTGTGTGTTTTGTCTGATTTGCCTGCTGCATTAGACTAAGCCCATCTAGACTAAGTTCAGTCTAAGAGCATGAGTGCATCTGATTGTATTGTTATTGCTTGGCTTTGCTTGCGGGTATTCGGTAGAGCCCAGCTCCCTTGCCCATGTGGTTTGTTTGCCTGATGGCATTTTACTTCATTTTATCTGTATGATTGCAGTTTACTGTTTATTGCTTGATAGCATGTTGCTTATTTTTCAGTATGATTACTGTTATTTCATGATTGGCTTGAGTTCGAGACGAGCTTGTGGAGGCTGAGGCCCCACACACATTTCCTCCCTCACTTGCATTGCATGCATTTTACTGTTAAAGCTGATGCTTTTGTCTGTTTTGGTGTATCATTGACATGATCCCTTAGGACTCTCATTTCCTCTGATGAGGATTTGATGATAGACTTTTAGGTCGAAACCTATGCATGACAACATCTAGGAGTTCCCTGTTCAAACCTCAACCATAGGATGAATCCATGGCATGATAACAGTAGGACTTGATAGTCTCCCTCCTAGTTGGGCCTGTTCTCTTCTCATCTCAAAACAGTTTAAGATACAGTAATCATGAATGATTTCTTTCGTACATTACGAGCCTTAAGCTATCTGAGAAAGGATTGTGGGAGAATTTCTTTTCCACAGTCTGGATGTTTAGTATGGTACCCTTTGGGTGACATGCGACGCATTCACTCTCAGGTCATAGTCTCTAGTGCTGTTGAAATCGCAAACACAATAAAAAACACTTCTTTCGTAAAAACAGGAAATAAGCCGTAGTTTCCCGAACTACGTGAGCTCTGATCTCTCATGCCTGTTGAGAGTACGTAGGCACAAGATGGCGAAGTCTTGGCGAGCTACCTTCCCCCATAATCCTTCGTAGGCCAAACTACGTTGACTCTGATTTCTCATTCTCTGATGAGAATACGTAGGCATAAAGTGCGACGCTTTGCCGAGTCATTTTTCTCTTCTTTTTTCAGCCAGCCTTGATAGGTAGATAGATTATAACCAACCCGTCCAAGTAAACCAACAAGCGAGGATCCCGTCGAGTACGACGGACGTGAGGGGTGTTAATACCTTCCCCTTGCGTAACCGACTCCCGAACCCAGACAATGGTCACGACGACCTTGTGTTACCCTTATTCGTCAGGTTTTTCCGATCGTTTCCTTTCCCGCTCTGAGGGATAAATAACGAAAGGTGGCGACTCTTCTGTTATGTCGGCACCTTATTTTCGCGCAAGCGACACTTCGCTTTGAGAAACATGATATCCTCGTCAGGGAATTCAAATTTCATCGGCTGGTAATCTTCGATCGGCTGTTCGGCAAGGTAATTAGACAATATGCTTCCCTTAATGGCCTTCTGGGACACGTACTAAATATCATATTCCGTCAACACCATTTGCCATCTGGCAATCCTGCCCGAAAGCGCTTGCTTCTCGAAGACGTACTTGATCGGATCCATCTTCGAAATTAGCATGGTGGTGTGATTGAGCATGTACTGTCGTAAACGTTTGGCAGCCCAGGCTAGCGCACAACACGTTTTCTCCAGCATCGAGTAGCGAGATTCACAGTCTGTGAACTTTTTACTCAAATAGTAAATGGCATGCTCCTTTCTGCCCATCTCGTCGTGCTGACTGAAAACACACCCCATACTATTCTCAAGAACTGTCAAGTACATGATTAGAGGCCGTCCAGCCACTGGGGGTATCAAGATCGGAGGTTCCTGTAGATACTGTTTTATCTTGTCAAATGCCTTATGGCAATCCTCGTTCCAGATAATCGCCTGATCTTTCTTTAGCAGCTTGAACATCGGTTCACACGTGGCCGTGAGCTGAGAGATAAACCTCGCAATGTAGTTTATTCGGCCCAGGAAACCACGAACTTCTTTTTCTGTTTTTGGCACTGGCATTTCTTGTATCGCTTTAATCTTCGCAGGATCAACCTCGATGCCTCTTTCGCTCACGATAAACCCCAGTAACTTTTCGGACCGTACTCCGAAAGTACACTTGTTAGGATTCAGCCTCAACCTGAACTTCCTAAGCCTCTCAAAAAGCTTCAGCAAATTGACCAGATGCCCATTCTCCGTTTGGGACTTCGCAATCATGTCATCAACATAGACTTCAATCTCATGATGAATCATATCATGAAACAAAGTAACCATTGCTCGTTGGTAAGTGGCCCCTGCATTCTTCAGACCGAAAGGCATTACCTTGTAGCAGAATGTTCCCCAAGGTGTGATAAACGTAGTTTTCTCCATGTCCTTCGGCGCCATCTTGATCTGATTGTAACTGGAGAAGCCATCCATGAACGAAAACACGGAGAACTGAGCTGTATTGTCGACCAACACATCGATATGGGGCAGCGGGAAATCATCTTTAGGGCTCGCCCTATTCAAATCCCGATAATCGACGCACATTTGTACCTTACCGTCCTTCTTCGGTACAGGCACTATGTTGGCGACCCACGGAGGGTAAGTAGTGACCGCTAAGAAGCCAACATCAAGTTGTTTCTGCACTTCTTCTTTGATCTTAACAGCCATATCTGGTCGTGTCCTCCTAAGCTTCTGCTTAATGGGAGGACAATCTTCTCGTAGCGGCAATTGGTGGACCACGATGTCAGTATCTAGTCCGGGCATATCTTCGTATGACCAAGCAAAGACGTCACTATACTCTCTTAGCATCTCGACCAGTCTCTGCTTGACATCACTCTGCAATGCAGCCCCTATCCTGACGTTCCTGACAAGTTCTTCAGAACCCAGATTCACAATCTCGATCTCCACTTCATGAGGCAGAATAACTTTCTCTTCTTGTTTCAACAAGCGGGCCAACTCTTCAGGAAGGTCTTCGTCTTCATCAATCTCTTCTTCGGCTTGATAGATCGGGCAATCGAAGTCGAAGTGAGCCGTAGAAGGTCCAGAGTCGATGTCATCTGCTATGTGGATCCTGCAATAACAAGGGTTAAGCTTAAAACAAGGATATGCAGGTTAGCACAAACCCCATTGCCATTTTATTATTTTTCAAAACAAATATAAAACAGGAATAACAAAGATCACAATATTTGAATACGAAGAAAAACGCCTTTTGATTTATTGATAAAATGCATGTACATAATCCAACAAGGCCCTGACAATAAAACCACTATGCCCCGGGTAGGACATAGGGTTGTACAATGATTGGAAAAAGTAAATCATTACTCTTCGCTTGTCATCTGGATGATATCCTTGACGGACCAGTTAGTAAGGCCCTCGCCTGGCTTGCTTGGCTGGATCCAAGAGTCGAGGTCACAGTCGCTATCTCCGCTGTCTTCAGACACCACGTTGACGCTTTCAAATATCACCCCGCCATTGGTAAACTGGATCGGTCCTTTACCTCACGACGCACTGCTAGAAGAAGAAGCTTCAGCTCCAGGAGAATATCCCAACCCAAACTTGTCTTGCTTGTTAGGTATCTCCAAAATTCGCCCTCAGCCTGGGGTAGATCCGGCTTGGACAACGGCCCGGGCTTCCTTGAAGAAGGAGAGAGTCATCTCTGGCTTTTCAGTGACCACAGGAGTTACGTCCTTGACTTTAACAGCTTCGAACGCTTGGCATAGGGTTTCGTGGATTTCCCCATCCATCTCGACATACTTGAAGGACGACAAATGGCTCACCATTATGTCTTCCTCGCCACACACAGTCACGATGCTACCTTCGACAGCGTACTTGAGCTTCTGGTGCAACGTGGAGGTCACGGCACCCGCCGAATGGATCCAGGGCCGGCCCAAGAGACAGCTGTAGGCAGGCATGATGTCCATAATGTAAAAGACCGCGTCGAATGTTTCCGAACCTACTTGGATTGGCAACGTCACCTCCCCGAAAACATGGCGTTTGGTACCATCGAACGCTTTCACAACCAGATCACTGGGTGTGCAAATCACTCCGCGAGTATCCAACTTCATTAATGCCTTCTTCGGAAGAACATTGAGCGACAACCCAGTGTCTACCAACACGTGCGACATAATCGTTCCCCTACACTCTATCGAGATGTGCAGGGCACTATTGTGATTCCTTCCCTTCGGCGTCAGCTCTAGGTCAGTGAACCCTAGCCCATTTCCAGCATTCACGTGGGCTACAACCTCTTCTAGCTGGTTTACCGATATTTCCTGCGGTACATATGCGGCGTTCAACACCTTCAGCAGTGTGTTGCGGTGTGCTTCAGAACACAGCAACAAGTTCAGGATGGAAATCTTCGAGGGTGTCTGATGGAGATGATCCACGATCTTGTAGTCACTCTTTTTAATCAACCGCATAAATTCCTCGGCGTCTTTAACAAGTAAGTCTTTTTCTGCCCCACGCGGGATCTCTTCAACGACTTTACTTTTCCCTTTATCGGTTGCATCAGCTTTGTCTGCTTTGTCTGCCACGACCTCAGGTGGTGCAAACACTCTTCCGCTGCGAGTGATTCCGCTAACGCTCGCTAGGTTCTCCACAGACGACCCAAACGGTTCTAACTCCAGCTTCTGTCTGTTGCAGTAGACTTCAGCCCCATAATGCCAGGGGACAACATTGGTGCTTTCGAAAGGTATCAGCCCAGCTTTAGTGATGGTAATTATGGGCGGCCTGGGTGCAGAAATAGTTATCGTCTGGCGAGGGATGGTGATGGTGGCAACCTCATCACCTTGCTTTAGCATTATCTCTCCTGATCCGCTTTCGGCCCTCCGGCTAAACTGTAAAATCCCTTCAGTCATCAGACTTTGAATTCCCTCTATCAGCTGTTCACATCCATCAGGACTAGTCGCACAGCCCATGCACAGTTTTCCACAACCTGGAAAGAAACCTCTTTTCAGCAGCTTAGCTTTAACGAAGCTAAGCGGTGTCTTCAGATCTCTGACGTCAGTCAACAAATCCAAACTCTCGTCTTCAATAATGGCGTTTACTCCACCTCCCCTATGATTCGGCATAGGGTTCTTCGTGACGTTTGGCACATTATCTGAGAAGTTGATGATCTTAGCGTCTACCATGTCCTGCACTTTGTGCTTGAAGGCTTTGCAATTCTCTATTGTGTGGTCTGGTGCCCCTGAGTGAAACTCACAAGTTGCATTAGCGTCATAACCTGGCGGAGGTGCCCCTGTCAAGGGAGCCAAGGTTCTCTTTTGGATCAACTGTAGCTGAAGCAAAGTCTGCAATAGTTGCGCGTACGACATGGGCGGTGTCTCGAGGTGACGGCTCGACAGAGGTGCCCGATTCTGATACCTTCTGTACCCTTGTTGATTCGGTTGCTGCTGCTGCTGCTGCTGTGGCTGTTAAACTGCCGGGATAGTTATGTTGGCCACCTGCTGGTGAGGACCTTTACCCTTCCTTCGAGCGTTGGACACAGCGCTCGTTTCTCCTTCCCGTCTCTTGCCAGCATAAGGTTTCTTGCCTCCTCCTCCAGCTGAGGATGACTCACCTTGAATTTTCCCGAGTTTGATCCCATTTTCAATGTGCTCACCCGTGATAATAAGATCTGAGAAGGTTCCAGACATACCGCTGACTAATTTCTCATAATAAACCCCTGGGAGGGTGGCTACGAACATCTGCACAAGCTTGCGTTCAACCATCGGCGGCTGAACCCTAGCTGCCAATTCACGCCACCGCTGGGTGTATTCCTTGAACCCTTCATTGTTCCTTTGCGACAGATTCTGCAGTTGGACTCGGTTCGGGGCCAAGTCACTGTTATATTGGTAGTGGTGCACAAATGCTTCAGCAAGGTCCTTCCACGTGCGCACACTGGTAGGCTCCAGACTCATGTACCATTCGAGAGAGGGCCCGGATAGACTGTCTTGAAAGAAGTGCATCAGCAACTTCTCATCCTCGGAATGAGCGGACATTTTCCTGTAATACGATCTCAGGTGGACGCGAGGGCAAGTGGTTCCCTTGTACTTTTCAAAGTCAGGTACCTTGAACTTGGGAGGCACCTTGAAATCAACAATCAGTCCCAACTTGGACATATCAACGCCCAGGGTGTTCTGGTTCTCGATATTTCTCATCTTATCCTCGAGCGCCTTGAACCTAAGCCGTGCTTCAGCAGTTAGCTCCCCTTCAACACCTCTCTGAGAGAACACATCGTCCTGACGGTCTTCTAACCACGGCTGAGGTCCAAACAGATTCCCAACACCTGCATTGCCGTTGCCCAGCCCAACGTTGACGTTAGCTTCCAGACTCCCATTACCGACGCCCGTCGTATTGCCATTGAGTCCCATGTTAGCTATCACATTGCCGTTGGCACTGCCATTCCCCCTGGTCACGGGGACGCCATTCTGAGGAGTTTCAACTGGTGGAGGGGTTGGCACAGTCCCACCATGGAGTACGCCATTGCTATCGACCCGTGAAATCAGAGGCTGAACCAAGGTTCTGAGCTGATCCTGGCCATTGGCGACCGCTTGCATGAGCTCCATGAAGCGATCCATTCTTTCGCGGAGTTCCTGAACATCAGTTTGCACTTGCTCCATGATTCTGGTTTGATTTGCTCTGGTCGGATAGCGGTGAATAGGTCTCTGATCAATCCTGGAACAACCTGAAACAACCTGAAAACACAAAAGAGTTAGGAAAAAACGACAAAGTGCTCGTTATGCAAATGCTTCATGCAAATGCAAACGTGTGTCTGTGCGTTAGGGAGATCTCCCTCGATCCTAGTGCCTGAGTGCCAGTGCTGATAATAAGAAGTCCGAGTCTAGTCATGGAAATAACATCTCATATATAAAGAAAGCCCATCAAGGCAGTACACAATGTCAGTGAGTACAAGATGAATCAACGGCATGACCTCGACCAACAAGCCTGGTGATGGTCAGCATACAATGATGATCAAACAAAAGGAATACAAATATAGTCAAGTACGGCCACGGGCGTGAAACTCTTCTAACAACCCCTTCGTTTCCAGATGATCAGGACGAGTGAGTAACCCTTCGACGAGTAGCTCCCTCTGCATAATGGTGTACTGAAGACCTTCGACCGAATCTTCCCATGCTCCTTCGTCGAAACAATCTTCTAACTTCCGCTTCTTGGACTCAAACGTCAGTTTGCGCTCCTTCAGGTTAGCGAGAGCTCTGTTGAGCTGGCCTTCAGCGGCATATCTACAAGCGGTTTCATCATCAAACCTCTTCTCACTAGCCCTCACCTGGGCTTTCAGCTTGGAAATCTGTAGCATCAGCTTATCCTCCCTCTCTTTCCTGGTGGCTAGGGAGGCCTTCCAGTGCTGGTTGAACTTGGATATCCTCTGATACGCTTCGTCCAAGTGTTGCTTCTTCGTAGCTAGCACATCATTGACAGCTTTGAAGTCTCGACCCATGCGTTCACGCTCGGCTATCTGCTTAGTCAAATCTGTCCCCAACTGGTTCACCAGTTCTGTCTGCCTCTTGAAGGAATAAACAGCTCCGTTTCTCTCGCTTCGGAGCTGAGTCAATTCTTTCTCCAATTCCTCATTTGCCCTCTTCAATTCATTTCGCTTAGCTAACACCTGATTATGTTGCTGAATGGGCACGGTAGTAGGCTCTCCAATCATTGGAGGGCTTTCTGGCTTGGCAGGAAGAAACGACATCCCCATAGCATCTGCTCTGGCTCTGATCCACGTCACATACGGAGGGTAGGCTTGACTATTGCTTCTCCCCAACAATGGTTTTCCCTTCTTACTGATGCCATTCCAAGCGTGCTGAAGCTTAGATAACAGACCCCCCTCTAGAAGACCAGTGAGGTACAGAGATTCCTGCACCTCTTCATCCTTCGACGAAGTTCTCAAAGCGTACGCGAACTGTCGGACCAGCAAAGACGGATTGTAGTTTAAGCAGCCATTCCTGCCTATCAAAGGCACGTTCGGAAACCCACTGCAGTTGAAGATAATCTCGGTACCCAACCTATCCCTGTCAAACCAGTCAATATCCTCAGCTACTAGACTCATCAAACGCTCAGACCACTCAGCTGTGGCTGCAGACGAAACAAAGGGACCCCTCTTGGGTAGATGACTATCGAGCCATTTATAAAGCAGGGGCACACAGCACGAGACATTCTTGCCCCTTCTGTTCTCGTTTTTATAGTGAATAGAATGGTAGACATCTCCTATCAAGGTAGGGACTGGATTCCCTGAAGCAAAGATGCGAAACGCGTCGAAGTCTACAAAGTCGGGCATATTGGGGAATAGAATGACGCCATATATGCATAGAGCGAGAATGGCGTTGAACACGACCCAACATCCGTCTTTGGCGCACTGCTGAGCCTTACCTACTAAGAACTGCAAGGAGAAACCGGGAACCTTGTTCCAACTAGACAATACCAACTCGGAGGCATCCAGATGAAGTGAAGGAGCTAGACTAGCCAGATCAGGCTCAGCATCCATATGAACAAAAGGCATCTGCCTCTTGATAGGCACACCTAACAAATCAACATATTCCTCCAGTGTGGGTGCGAGAACAAAATCCTGGAAAGTAAAACATCTCAACGGAGGATCGTAGAACTGCAGCAGAGCATGCAACCCATTCAACTCGAACGCAAAAGGTTTACGAACCAAACTGAGCAATTTGCCGTAAGACTTTCTGAACTCATCTCTCACAGAATCGTCTGCTAAAGCAATCAAACCAGTCAGCTGAACCACATCAGGGGTAGGGAGCTTATAAGCCACGGTCTTCCTCAGAGAACCCATAACAATACAATAGGAGGCAAGAAATCCTGAATCGGGGAAAACGGTACCTGCAACACAGACACACGTTAATGAAATGCAAATGAGTATGCAAAGCAATGTAAAATGCAATCATGCAGCAGGAGATCAAGGCAACTGTGTTGTGGAGATTCTGCGTCAACAAAACCATGATGCTGCTCTGTCAAGAACAACCACTATCTCTGATAAGAAGAAAACCCTGGTATCGGACCACAAATCTGCTCTGTCAAGAACACGTACATGAGACCATAAGTCTGCTCTGTCAAGAACAAACATCTGATACAGGACCTCTGATGCAGGACCAAAAATATGCTTTGTCAAGAAAAACCATATGATAATAAGGACCTCTGATCCCAATCAAAACCCGCTCTATCAAGAACAATCATACATCTGCTGATGAGATCCTCAGACCCTAATCATAAACCTGCTCTGTCAAGAACAATCATATATATCTCTGGATATAAGGTCCTCTGATACAGGACCAAAGCTCTGCTCTGTAAAGAACAAACATCTGATGATAAGATCCTCTGACCAAAACCTGCTCTATCAAGAACAAACATACATCTCTGAATACCAGGTCCTCTGATACAGGACCAAAGCTCTGCTCTGTCAAGAACAAACATACATCTGATGATGAGAACCTCTGGTACCAACAAAACTGATTCAGGTAATCTGAAGGTCAAAGTTTCCTGCAATAAACCCAACCCTGCTCACAGGTATGGACCTAAACTGACTCAGGTTCGGCATCCTATGCGTTCATCAGCGTCACAGACATTCAAGAGGGGTGATACGATACCCAGAAGGTGTGGCATCACCAGCTCATGAAGCGGCCTCACTCGGTTGAATCACAAATGATCGGTCCCCAGAGTCGACAATCCTCCAAACCAACAACCTCTCAACCCAAAGGGTTGAAAAAGAAGCCAACCGGGAGAACCTCGTCTGAGCATGGATTTCATGAGACACTAGTGCCTGCCAAGCAAGCACGCGCCCACTAATTTCCATAACTAATGCTATGTTCACTCAAGCCTGGGTCTGGCTTCTCACTCATCAGAATGCCCCTCCCACAACAGCACAGATAATCATATCATACTGAAAATAAAGTGCGGGAAATAAAAATGCGATAAATAAACACAACCCAACAAGTAATCATACAAGCACTAGGATTGACTCTCGCAAGGGACGTCGGATCCCCAAACTGACTCGCATACGGGACGTTGGATCCCAGGAAACTATCAAGTCCCCAGCAGAGTCGCCAACTGTCGCTTCCGCGAAAATAAGGTGCCGACAAAACAGAAGAGTTGCCACCTTTCGTTATTTATCCCTCGGAGCGGGAAAGAAAACGATCGGAAAAACCTGACGAAAAGGTATAAGACAAGGTCATCACAACCGTTGTCGGGGTTCGGGAGTCGGTTACGCAAGGGGAAGGTATTAGCACCCCTCACGTCCGTCGTACTCGACGGGATCCACGCTTGTTGTGTTTACTGGACGAGTTGGTTTATCTATCTACCTATCAAGGCTGGCTTAAACAGAAAAGGAAATAACTCGGCAAAGCGTTGTGCTTTATGCCTACGTATTCTCATCAGAGAATGAGAAATCAGAGTCAACGTAGTTTGACCTACGATGGGTTATGGGGAAGGTGGCTCGCCAATACATCAGTATTGTGCCTACGTACTCTCAACAGATATGAGAGATCAGAGCTTACGTAGTTCGGGATAATACGGATTACGGGAATTCAGATTCATCTGTTTTATCGAGTAAGGTTAAACAACAGTTCCAACAGTTAGGGACAAAGCCTGTTTGTGATGGCGCTGAAGTTTAACGACACCCTTTTCTTCAGAAAAGCTTCCTTTGAATTATGGGCCCACGGGGGGAAAAGGTTTGAAGTTTGTTTTCTGTCTTTTACAAAAGAAGTGTTTTTTATGGTGTTTGCAATTTCAATCGCACTAAAGACTATGACATGAGAGTGAATGCGTCGTGTGTCATCCAAAGGGTACCATACTAAACATCCAGACTGTTGAAAAGAAACTTTCTAACAATCCTTTCTCAGATAGCTTAAGGCTCGTAACGTACGAAAGAAGTCATTCATGATTACTGTATCTTAAGCTGTTTTGAGATGAGAAGAGAACAGGCTCAACTAAAGGGACTATCAAGTCCTACTGTTGTCATGCCAAGGATTCATCCTATAGTTGAAGTTTGAAACAGGGAACTCCTAGAAGTTATCATGCATAGGTTTCAACCTAAAGTTCTATCATCACTTCCTTATCAAAGGAAATGGGAGTCCTAAGGGATCATGTCAATGATAAACAGAACCAGATAAAGCATCAGCTTAAATAATAAACAGTAAATGACTGTAAAATGCATGCAATGCAAGTTAGGGAGGAAATGTGTGTGGGGCAGCAGCCTCCACAAGCTCATCTCAACCTCAAGCCAGATATGAATAACAGTAATCATACTGAAGAAATAAAACATGCTATCAAGCAAAATACAGTAAACTGCAATCATACAGAAGAAAATGAAATGCTATCAAGCAAAATAAACCACATGGGCAAGGGAGCTGGGCTCTACCGAATACCCGCAAGCAAATCCATACAGTAACAATACAAGCAGAGGGAGAAACTCAACCTCTAGTGAAATCATGCTCCTAGATTAAAGTCAGTCTAATCATGGACTTATTCTAATGCATCAAGCAAATCAGACAAGGCACATCAGCACAGGAAAGAAAACAGACAAGAAAGCAGATCAACAACTCTCTCAATTCCAAGCTTCAGCTCTTCTGACAGCAACTTAGTCTTCAGACTTCAACCACCCTTCAAGGCTATCCTCTCTCATGAAAAATATCAATTTGCTTCTCCAGGTTTCCACCCAACAACATAAGTTCCAACTTAATCTTCTTCTTCAAGCTTCAGCTCTTCAGTCAATTCCACCTTCAGGCTTCACTCTTAACTACAAGTATCAACTTGATTCCTTCAGGCTCTCAATGCACCAGTGTACAAGTATCAACTTGTCCTTTATTCCTCAAGCTTCAGCTCTACACTCAATCTCAATTGAATCCTCTTCATAAGTATCAACTCAGTCTTCAAGCTTCAGCTCTCTTTGCTTTACCAGTATCAACTTGGTCTTCTCTCTTTATCTACAAGCTTCAGCTTCTCAGAGTAGTCTTCAATCACTTAGAAGTGTCAACTTCATCCTTCAATTCTTGCTCAAGCCTCAGCTCTTCATTCAATCTCCATTGGATCTTCAAGTGTCAAATTGCTCTTCAACTTGTCTTCTCAAGCTTCAGCTGCAATGGCAATGCTCCAGGAATCATCCTCTTCCAAACTCTTCAATGAAGTCCTCATCTTCAAACTCAAGCCCAACATCTTTCAGGATACTCAAACCAGAAGATAATTGATTTAACAGGAGGAGGGGAAATGATAAACAAGCTTACTGACAACCAAAGGAAGCCTGTAAGGGTTCATCATCATGAGAGACTGGTTCCCTCAAAGTTCTACTTCCCAGATAAAGCCACTCATCCTTCCAAAGGAGGGATGTGAATATCTGAGAAGGACTTTTAGTCATTGGGAGGAATGGAAGCACAAGATGCTTTCCACATTTGTGAAAGAAATCATTCTAACTACAAGGCTCTCCCTATGTCCTATCTCATAATCTTCATCAGACACCTTCAGGCACCAACAAATCCAAATCTCCAAGCAACTTCAAGCAACTTCAAGCACCCTCCTCTAGTCTTCAACTTGTCTTCAATCTCAACCAAAGGCAAACCAAGCACAAACCCTAATCTAAGGGGACTAAGGAAGCTAAACTAGTTGAATTAGTAAGTTAGGATCACCTAAAACCTAGTACTAAAGTTAGTCCTAACTAAAATACTAAAATCAATTGTAAAATCCTACAAAAATCACTATGGGAACCTATGTCAATCATGACTCTACCATATTAATTTCAAAGATCAAATCATCAAATTGGACCTAGAACTAAAATCTACATTACAAGGTATCAAACCTAAAACCCTAAAAGGAAGCATCTAAACATCAATCTAGAAAGCACACCTATTTTCATCACAAAAATGTGAGAAAAATTCTATGGGATCATACATGTCTAACCTAATCACACACAAAAAATTAGGATCAAAATCATCACCAAGAGATCATACAAAATTCCACAAAAATATGAATCAACATAATCATTTTAATATCAATTAAAATATAAAATTCCAATAAAATCAGAAATTACATGAAATGAAAATATTGTTTCTCTAAAAAATAATAGACTCAATCATGAGTAGAATGCAAAAATAATGGGTTTGATTGGATTAATATTCAATTTTATATGAATTTTACAAGAACCATGAATAAAATGAAAATTAAATGAAAATCCAATTAAAATAAACAAGGACACGGTGCAAATAGAAATCAAACTCAGTTCAAAATCTGGGTTGGGCCATCAGGGGGGTGCGAATAGCGCTTAATTCACTAAGCCCAAAATACTGAATAAATGAAACGCATCGTTTCATCATCGGAAATCCTTCACAATTCAACTTTAAAACGTGGCCCTTGGATCAGCTCCCAGTCAAAGGTCAAAACAAGATCTGATGGTGATAACTTAATCTTCTCCATTTCAAACGCCTGAACTTCGCGCCCAGCTTCGGCCACCGCCGGTGGAGCTCCGATCATCTCCCTCAACCCTAATTCTCCCTAGAGGCCTCCAATCCAAGAGGTCAAAACATGAAACTCATTCCAAATCTTGCCACAAATTCAACCATACCCATAGTTTCTTCTGAAACCTCAAGAATCACCATCTCCCAATCTCAACCGAAAATGGCAATTCTCCTAATTTGTCTCTAATTGATCAATTAACTATCTGGAATCCATCCTAGGCCATTCTACAATCAATCTAGCACCTTAATTCAACCTAATTCTACCTAAATCATGCTAGGGGAAGAGATTTACCAACCTGAGAATCTTGGTTGAACAGATGCACAAATCCTCCAAATCAAGCTCTCTACTCTTCTGGACACAATCAATGAACCTTCTTCTTGCTTCTGTATGCAAAAGAACCAATTGAAAGTGCTTCAATCTTGAAACCCGATGGTGAGTTACAGGTGCTGAAAATCACTTGCTCATACACGATCTAGCCACCAATTCTTCTTGAAAATGATCTGAAATCACTCCTTGACATTCATGGAAGAAGTATCAATCAAGAAAATGAATGGAAATTGAGGAATTTGGTGAAACCGATTTCAATTGCAATCTAAGAAAACTCAATCTCAAACTAAGCTCAATCCTTCAATGATCACCAACCTCTGCAATGGATCCACTCTACTCCTTATATAGATGAAGTTTGGATGATCTAGAACCCTCTAGATCCTTCCAATGAGATTTTCCACTTCTCATGTCATGAGATTTCCAATCATGTATCATGACATGCTCAAATCTGTTTGCAGCTTGAAATTCATCTCAATCTCTTTCAATTTCTCCCCTAGTGACATTTTGGGAGGGTTTAGCTTGCCAAGCTCCTTGCTCATGCCTTGATTTTGAGTTTTGCAAATGTTGCTTAATATGCAAGTAAGTGCTTTTCAAAGCAAGTCCACAATTTAGACCTCAAATCAAAAATGTGGCTAAACCAATGTTCTTAAAATGTTTTCTAGAGTCAAAATGATATATTACATGCCATGGTTTGGATGTGTAGGTTGAAAATATCAATTTCCAACTTTGGTTTATTTAACTTATGCCCTTATTTTAGGTCATTTTTGCAACTTTGAGCTACAAGCCTTTCCAACATCTCATGACCTCCTTACTAGCCTTAAAACATCATTTTGAACAAGTTTTATGTTGAAGATTTTTCCATTTGAAGCTTGGAAATAGGAGTTATGGCCTTATGGTTGAAATGACCTGTAATCTCCAAATGACCAAAATGCCCTTGACTTGTCAAATCCATAACTTGAGTTCTACAAATCCTATCAAGGACTTCTAGTACTCTCTAGAAATCTAAGAAGATAAGGAACAACATTCATGTTGACCAAAAGTTCATAGGAATCATCCTTCTTGGGCAAAAGTTTGATGCAAGTGGGGTAACTTTCAAGGCCCCAGATTCACATACCTCAGATGACCTGTAACTTGTCTGAGTCATAACTTGAGTTCTACAAATCCTATCAAGGACTTATAGTACTCAAATTAAAGCTAATAACAAGCTCTACAACATTCCTGTTAGAGGAAAGATGAGATGACAACCACATCTTAAGATAAATTGCCTTGGAGATAGGGGTCAAACTAGGGGATTTTACACTGTCAAGCTTTAGAAACCCTAGCTTGAAACTTCTCAAACTCTTCAATCATGATGAGTTGACCTTGGAATCATCCTTATAACATCTAAATGCATCAATCCATGATCACATGGCCTTTGAATTAGGTCTCAACCTTGTTCAAATCATCAGTTGACTTAGGGTTGACCCAGTCAAACCCTAATTGCACCACTCATGGCTGAGCCTTCTTAACCTTGCACAATGACCTGTCTAGGCTTCATGATGGGTTTCAAGACATCTCATAAGCTCTCTCAAGGCTTCAAGTCCACATTCTTGGCTTCAGAATCATCTGAGGAGCTTCCCCATAACTCTCAAGTTAGGAGGCACACACTCTTGGTTTCAACCACTCATTCTGAGAATCTTCTGACTCCTCTGACAAAGATATCTACCCTTGAACACTTGAATAGTCTTTTTGGCTAGCTTCATAGTCTTGTGTAGCTCTTAATTGGTAGTCATACCTCTTGATCTCCTGCATACACGTCAATGCAATGCAAATGCTAATGCTAATGTGAATGAAATGAAACATAAGCTAGGTAAAGAAATGTTGGTCAAATTTTGGGGTGCAAAAGATATGTTGCCCCAGCGTTCTTCAGTCCGAAGGGCATCACTTTGTAGCAAAATGTTCCCCAGGGAGTAATGAAGGTAGTCTTCTCCATGTCTTCTGGTGCCATTTTGATCTGATTATAGCCTGAGAAGCCGTCCATGAAGGAGAATACGGAGAACTGAGCAGTGTTATCAACCAGCACATCAATGTGAGGAAGTGGAAAGTCGTCTTTCGGGCTCGCCCTATTCAAATCACGGTAGTCTACACACATTCGCACGTTACCGTCTTTCTTCGACACTGGCACTATATTAGCGACCCATGACGGATAAGTTGTAACGGCTAGGAAACCAGCATCCCACTGTTTTTGAACTTCCTCTTTGATTTTCACAGCCATGTCTGGTCTGGTTCTTCTGAGTTTCTGCTTAACAGGCGGACATTCCTCTCGCAACGGCAGACGGTGCACAACCATATCCGTATCCAACCCAGGCATATCCTCGTACGACCAAGCAAATATATCACTATACGCTCGCAGTATCTCAATCAGCCTTTGCTTGATGTCGCTCTACAGCGCAGCCCCTATACGGATATTTCTCACAACTTCTTCCGACCCCAAGTTGATAATCTCAATTTCCTCCTGATGAGGCAGAATGATTCTCTCTTCCTGTTTCAACAAACGAGTCAGCTCCTCTGGCAAGTCGCTATCCTCAACAATCTCTTCCTCTGCTTGGAATACCGGGTGCTCGAAGTCGAAACGAGTCATAGGCGGTTCGTAGAAGATGTCATCTAAAATATTAGTCCTACAAAGGAAATGGTTAAATGCTTCAAAACGCAAACAAAGCAAATAACCATGTTGCCATTTATTGTTAAAGTAAAAACAAAGAAAAACAGGGATCACAATATTTGTATATGAAAAACGCCTTTACTTCATGATTAAAACAATGCAATACACATAATCAAGTAGCCCTAAGGTAAAATCACTATGCCCCGGGTAGGACATAGGATTATTCAACAATTGACAAAATAAATCATTACTGTTTAAGAGTCACTGGGACAGTTTCCCGGATGGACCAGTTGCAGAGACTTTGTCCTGGCACGCTTGGCTTGATCCACGCGTCCATATCGCAGTCACTATCTCCGTCTTCAGCATCGGAAATAGCGTTGATTGTCTCAAAGCACACCCCGCTTGGTGTAATCATTATCGGTCCCTTGAACCTGGGCGCTCCTGAAGATGACGCTGACGACGTCGACCGATACCCTAGTCTGAACTTATCATTCTTTACCGGGATCTCCAAAACCTGCCCCCAACCTTTAGTCTCACCAGTATGCACTAAAGCTTGAGCTTCCTTGTAGGATGACATTGCCACATTTGGAATTTTGCTGGGACCCTGGGCTTTGTCTTTAATCCGCAACCCTTCGAAGACTTGACAAGGTGTCTCGTGTATTTCTCCGTCGACCTCAACATATCTGAACGATGACAGGTCACTGACTAAAATGTCCTCCTCCCCGCAAACGGTAACAACACTATCACCCACCATGTACTTCAACTTCTGATGCAATGTGGATGTTACGGCCCCTGCAGCGTGGATCTATGGGCGCCCAAGAAGGCAGCTATAAGCTGGATGGATATCCATGATGTAGAATTCGGTATCAAAAATTTCTGGCCCCACCTGAAGCAGTAATGTTATTGACCCAAACACTGATCTTTTCGTCCCGTCAAACACCCTCACAACCAAATTGCTGGGCGTGCAAATAATTCCCCGTATGTCCAATTTCATCATGGATTTCTTTGGCAATACGTTCAACGACGATCCAGTATCCGCCAATACACGCGACATTACGGTGCCCCGGCATTCCACCGATATATGCAAAGCCATGTTGTGCTCTCGACCCCTGGGTGTTAGATCAAAATCTGTGAAACCCAGGCTATGTCTAGCATTGACATGTGCCATTATCCCGTCTAACTGATTTACAGAAACTTCTCGAGGCACAAATGACGTATCCAGAATCTTTAGCAAGGCGTTCCGGTGGGCCTCGGAACATAACAGCAACGATAAGATAGAAATCTTCGACGGCATCTGTTGTAGGTGTTCAACAATTTTGTAGTCGCTTTTGCGAATCAGTCTCATTAATTCCTCTACGTCCTTGAGTGACGTATCCTTTTCTTTCAACTGAGTAGGCCCGCTTTCATTTACTTTGGCTTTGCCTTTGGCCGATCTCTCTGCTTCTATTTCAGGTGAGATAAAGATCCTCCCACTATGGGTCATGCCCCCCGTTCCAACGACATTATCAACAGCCCCAACTGGCTGGCTATTCACCACAATCTTTTCACCGTTACAATATGCTTCTAATCCGTATGTCCACGGGACAACTTTCGTACTCTCAAAGGGAACAGGCCCTGCTTTGGTAATTGTAATAGTTGGCCGCTGGGCGGGCGCCGTTATCGTTATAGTCTTCCTCGGGATCGTCACCATTGCAATATCATTCTGCTTATCACATAATGCCTCCACAGGCTTCACAACCGCAGTTCGATCAAATTGCAAGGTCCCTTCGTCGATCATGGCCTGAATGCCCTGCTTCAAATCAGTACAACCCTCAGGCTGGGTCCAACACTCTAAACAGTATTCATCACACCCAGGGAATACTCCCCCTCTGAGCAACCTGCTTTTCACCTCACTCAATGGTGTTTTCAGTTCGTTAACATCCATCACCAAGTTCAAATTTTCTTCTGTCAAGATGGCATTTGCCCCGTGATTAGGCATAGGCATTTGTACAATATTGTGCCCCACCTGGCCAAAGTTGATGGCTTTACTGTCCAACAAGTCTTGAACTTTATGCTTGAAAGCATGACAAGATTCTACATCATGTCCGGGCGCCCCGGAATGGAATTCGCAATGCTTATTAGCGTCATACCCATAAGGAAGTACCGGTCCTGTAGGCGGTTCCAATGTTCTTTTCTCGACCAAATTCAACCCCAGCAGTGTCTGAAGAAGCTCTGCATATGTCGACGGAGGCTTATCAAATACCCTCTTCGGCTTTACATTCTGAAACCTTCTCTGACCCTGATTTTGCCTTTGCTGCTGCTGTGGTTGTTGTTGTTGTTGTGGTTGGATTGGAATAGTAACACTGGCTATTTGTTGAGGTTGAATGTACTGATTTCTGCCTCTGCCACCAAATACAACGCTTGTATCACCCTATCCTCTTCCGCCGAACGCTTTTCTCGCACCCCTAGCTGAAGTAGATTCGCTTGCCTGAATCTTTCCAATTTTAATTCCATTTTCGATCTTTTCTCCCATAAGGATCATATCGGAGAAGCTACCCATCGAAACATTGAGTAACTTGTCATAGTACATTCCTGTAAATGTCCCCACAAACATGTCATTCATCTCCCTTTCAACCAAAGGAGGGTGCACCCGAGCTGCCATATTGCGCCACCGCTGCGCGTACTCTTTGAAACTTTCACCACTTTTCTGCGACAGACTCTGCAACTGAACTCTGTTTGGCGCCAAATTGCTGTTATATTTGTAATGCATAACTAAAGCATCAGCCAACTGCTTCCAGCTTCTAATCTGAGTGGGCTCCAGTCCCATGTACCATTCCAATAATGGTCCCGATAAGCTATCCTGAAAGAAATGCATGAGCATCCTTTCATCATTGGAATATGCAGACATCCTTCTATAATAAGAACGTACATGGACCTTTGGGCAGGTATCCCCTTTGTATTTGTCGAATGTTGGAGCCTTGAATTTTAATGGCACCCTCAGCCCTAGTACCAACCCCATAGTAGTCATATCTAACCCAGCGGAGTTCTGATTAACCACACCTTTCATCTGCTCTTCTAGCATTCTGATCCTCTGAACAGGGTCAATGGGGCCCTCAGGTCCCATACCTCTTCTCGAAAAAGCGTCGTCCTGGTGATCCACATTCCAGTCATTGCCATACCCATCGTAACCCATGTTACGGCCAAATCCTTGCTGATTGAACATAGGACCCTGTCCTTGGTTGCCGAACCCTTGATTGACCCCAGCAGGTCCAAAACCATTGTTGAAAGGAAATGCTCCAGCGCCGTTGTTATTCACATTACCGAATCCACCATTACCGTGGCCATACCCCTGATTGTTGTTGTAACCGTCATTACCAAAGCCTTGATTGTTGAACCCGAAGTTCCCGTCCTGATTGACATTGCCATACCCATCGTTTCCAAAGCCAGCATTGTCACCGAATTCTTGATTGGCATCCCCAGTGTTGCCATTGTTGTTAACAACATGCCCATCACCACCATTTCCAGTATTGCCATTACCAGCGCCAGCACCTGCACCAGTACCAGTGTTTCCGTTGACAGTCGCAACAGGTGGAGTAACTACCGGTATCTCATCCTCCCGACGAGGAGTTCCAACAGAATTGTAGTCAGTATTGCCATTTCCGTTTGTCCGCGTCAGCAGCGGCTGCACCAAGGTCTGGAGGCTCTCCTGGCCCTTGGCCATGCTCTCCATAGCTTGCATGAACAGAGTCAGCTTCTCAAGGATTTCCTGCATCTCGACTTGAACTTGATCCATTGCTTTCTTACAGTTGTTTCTGGTTGAGTAGCGGTGGATTCTTTGGTCGTCAATCCTGAAAAACCTGTGAGATGCAGGAAATAAGATACAGATTCAACAAGTAACTGGCAATGCAAAATGAATATGCAGATGCAATGCGTGTCTGTGCATTAAGGAAATCACCCCCGATTCTAGTGCCAAAGTGCCAGTGCAGTGACAGTGCTAAGAAGCTTGGATTCACTCATGGAAGAAACATCTCATATATTGCTGAAAAGCCCAACAAGGCAGAAATACAATATCTCTGAGTGTACACAATAACAAGAAGGCATGACCTCAACCAACAAGCCTGGTGATGGTCAGCACAATGCAAATAAAGCATATACAACAGTGCATAAGGTAATCAAGTGCGACCATATGCCCGATACTCCTCTAACAATCTCTTGGTCTTGGGATGATCTGGCTGAGTGAGCAACCCTTCGACGAGAAACTCTAACTGCCGTATAGTGAACTAGAGGCCTTCATTGGAGTTTTCCCAAGCTCCCTTGCCAAAAAAGTCTTCTAACTTCCTCTTCTTGGCTTCAAAGTTCTGTCTGTGCTCCTTCAGGTTTTGACAGCTTTGTTCAACGAGGCTTGAATGGAAAAACTGCGCACAGCTTCTTCCTCAAACTTCCTCTGGCTAGATTTCAACTGATCCTCTAACTTGGAGATTTGCAACTTCAGCTTATCTTCTCTCTCCTTGTTGTTGGTCAATGTAGCGTTCCAAGTTTTTTTGAACGTAGAGATCTCCAAGTAAGCTATATCAAGTGCTTTCTTCTTAGACTCCAACATGTCATGAGAGCTCTTGAAATCTATCCCCAAACGTTCACGCTTCTTTCGCTGTTCATTCAGTTCTGTACCTAACTGGTTCACCAGCTTTGTTTGCTGCTCGAAGGAATATACAGCTACGTTCTTTTCGCTCCTGAGTTGCGCTAGCTCTTCTTCCAACTTCTCGTTGGCTTTCATCAGCTCTTCTTTCTCCTTCACAACCTGCTCATATCTCTCAATAGACACGGTAGTTGGCTCCTCAACCACGAGGGGAGCAGGAGGTAATACTGCAGGAAATGGCATCAGCGCCTGCTTTGCCCTATCTTGGATCCAGACTTGGTACGGAGGATAGGCTTGACTATCATTCTTACCCAACAACGGCTTCCCTTTCTTGCAGATGTTATTCCAAGCATGCTGAAGCTTGGATAATATTCTCCACTCAGATCACCTGTGAAGTACAGAGATTCCTGCACTTCCTCCTATTTTGGCGGGCTTCTCAAAGCATAACCGAATTTCCTGATCAACAATGACGGATTGTAGTTAATACACCCTTTTCTCCCAATCAGAGGAACGTTAGGATATCCTGTGCAGCTGTAGATAATCTCAGATCCCAGTAAATCCCTATCAAACCAGACAACATCTTCTGAAGAAAGCCCCATCAGACACTCAGACCATTCCACCGTAGCTACAGACTCAGCAAAGATACCCTTCTTGGGCAGGTGACTATCAAACCACATATACAACAAAGGCACACAACAAGAGACGTTCTTGCCCCTCCTATTCTCGTTCTTATAATGCATAAAGTGATAGAAGTCTCCAATCAGTGTAGGCACAAGATTGCCTGAAGCAAATATATGGAATGCATCCAAATCAACAAAGTCGGGCATATTATGGAACAGTACAATGCCCTAGATACACAAAGCAAGGATAGCATTAAACACAATCCAACAGCCACTCTTAGCATACTCTTGTGCTTTCCCAACCAAGAACTTGAGAGAAAAACCAGAAACTCCATTCCACGAGGTTAACAGCAACTCTGAGGAGTCTAAATGCAAAGCAACAGCCAAATCCTCCAGCTTGGGCTTAGCATCCATATGAATGAAGGGTACCCTGTTCTGAATGGTTAACTCCAAGATCTCAGCATATTCCTCCATGGTCGGAGCCAGAATGAAGTCAGGGAAAGTAAAACACCTCAGCGGGGGATCATAGAACTGCATCAGCGCGTACAATCCGTTCAGCTCATACGTGGATGGTTTGCAAACCAACCTAAGCAGTTTCCCATAACTCTTCCTGAAGCTTCTCTTCACATCATCATCAGCCAAGGATATCAAACCAAGCAAAGAAGAAACATCTGGAGTAGGCAACTTGTATGCCACAGTCTTCTTCAAAGTATCCATGATAGCAGCCAGAAATCCGGGCAACTAGAATCAGAAGGTATGAAATGCACCTGCAGCACAGACACACGTTAATGATATGCAAAATGAGTATGCAACAATGCAATATGCAAACATGCAACAGGGATCAAGTGATATATTGCTGAAGAGATCCATCCATATTTGTCTCAACAGACCCGTAATACTGCTCAAACCTGGTCTCAACAGACCCATAACAATGCTCCAACCTGGTCTCAACAGACCCATAACACTGTCCTGATGAAGAACCCCAAGTAACCACACATACTGATCCAATATTAAGAAAACCGGGTAGTCTGGAGGTCAAGTTTCCTGCATGTCCCAATCCCTCTCACAGGTAGGTGTCCTATCAACTGACACAAGGTACGACATCCTATGCGGTCGTCGACGTAATAGACTTTCAAGACTGATGATACGATACCCAGAAGGTGTGGCATCATCATGTCTTGAAGAGGCCTCACTTAGCCAACTTCTAATTGATCGGTCCCCAGAGTCGACAATCCAACTAACCAACAACCCCCTCAACCCAAAGGATTGAAAAAGAAGTCAACCAGAAGAACCTCGTCCGAGCGTGAATTTTGCGAGACACTAGTACATGCAAAGCATGCACGCACCCACTACTTTCCACAACTAATTCTAGGTGCACTCAAGCCCAGGTCCGACTTATCTCTCAATCTGACCCCCTACCCAACATAACAACAATAATATAATGCTGAAAGTAAATACAGAAAGGTAAATCCATACAAAACCCACGACGGGAAAACAAGCGCTAGGATTGACTCGCGTAGGGAACCGTTGGAGTCCCCAGCAGAGTCGCCAGCTGTCGCTACTGCGAAAATCAGCGCCGGTTATGATAGGAGAGTCGCCACCGTGCGTTATTTATCCCAAAGGAGGGAAAGGAAATGCTCAGAGTAAACCTAACACAAAACGGGAAAGGAATGGTCATCGCAACCAAACCCCTAGATTCGGGAGTCGATTACGCAAGGGGAAGGTATTAGCACCCCTCGCGTCCTTCGTACTCCACGGGATCCACGCTTATTTTCTGTCTAAGGGATTGTATTCTATCTACTCTAAAGGTCAAGGGACAAAGAGAAGGAAAAAAGAGAAAAGAGACTCGATAGAGCTTCGCCGCTCTATGCCTACGTATTCCCTCGTGCAATGGGAAAGTCAGAGTCTACATAGTTCGGCTAACTACGGATGAAGGTGGGAAGGTTGCTCGCTAGGATACGGCATCCTATACCTACGTACTTTCATACAGCATGAAAGATCGGAGCAAACGTAGTTCGGGCTACGGAAGACACAAGCTTGTCTGACTGTTTTTTATTACCTTATGAAAGGGTTTTTCTTGATTAAGAGTCCAAGCGGACAAAAATGACACTTTGATGTTTGTTTTGAATCTTTTAAGAAAGACGTGTTTTTTAGTTTGTTTGCAATCTCTGACGCACTAGAGACTATGATTTGAGAGTGACTACGTCGCGTGTCACCCAAAGGGTGCCACACTAAGCAGCCAGACTACTGGAAAGAAGCTCTCCAGCAACCCTTTCTCAAATAGCTTAAGGCTCGTAACGTACGGCATCGATTAACCTTAATACTGTATTTTTGAGTTGTTTTGAGATAAGAAGATAAAAAAGCTCTAAAAAACCTAGGGTTGAAAAGGGAATAAAAACTAACCTAATGTTGTCATGCATGGATAAGAATCCTAATGTCTGTCATAATTCCCTCCTGCACAGAGGAAATCAGAGATCCTAGGGGATAAACAGAAAAGAAAGCAAGCAAATACAGTAAAATGCATGCAATGCAGCAATACAAGCGAGGCAAGGGAGTCCTGCTCCACCTCGAACCTGGGAAAACAACAGGCAAAGTGAATCAACATTCACTTTAAACCTTAAGGGGGCAAGCTGTACAAGCCAACAAACAATACAGAAAAACCAAAATAAAACAGAGGAGGCAGCCCAAGCAGCAACATCAAACTCCCACAGTTGACAGCACATGCAGCAGCTCTGACAGCAACAGTTGATTAAACAGCAAAAAGTTGACAGCCACAACCTTCATCTTCATGAATAGCTTCAACAAACAAACTTCAACAAGCTTCTAGCTTAAACCAGCAAACTTCAACCAGTAAACAACTTCAACAAGCTCCTGACTTCATCTTCAACAAGCAGCAAAACCCTAGCTTCAACAAGCAACCAGCTTCAACAAGCACAAACTTCAACCAATAAACAGCTTCAACAAGCAACCTCCAAGGGAGAATCAATTAACAAGATCAGGTTGAAATGTTAGGTAACTTAATGACAACCAAAGGAAGCCACTAAGAACTTAACATTATAAGAGAATGGCATCCTCAAAGTTCTACTCTTAAAGCATGCCATTCATCCCTCCAAAGGAGAGATGTGACTTCTTTAAGAGTACTTTATGTCATTAGATTGAATGGAGATGAACAATATACTCCATGTTTGAAGAAACAAGCAAACTAATCTAATGCTCTTCCTAAAATCCTAGTTTCCCTAAGCTCCTGACAAGCATCCACAAGATGAGAAAATCTTCATGTCCATGCTCTTTCAAGCTCTCCAAAGCATCTTCAAGTTGTCTTCATGTTCATCCAAAAGCAAAGGCACCACCACTTAAGTCTAAAGGGGAACTATTGGGTTAAACTAGTCAAGTTAGTTCATTAGAAACACCTAGAAGTTAGTCCTAAAACTAATTCTAATTGAAATACCAAAAATGATTGTAAAATCCTATAAAAAATTCTAAGGGTTCCTAAACCTATTAAGAATCACTCCATACAAAAACCAAGGGGTTAATCAATCATTAAATCCTAAAACTATGTCCTAAACCTAAGGGTACTATCTTAAAACCCTAAAATTACAACACCTATTGTTCATAGTTCAAAACAACCTATATTTATCTCAAAAAATTATGAGAAAAATACTAAGGGTACATGCATTTCTAAGCTACACAACCCAAAAAGAATCACCTAAAAGTTCTACACCAAACACCCATACTAAAATCAGAAAGAACAAGCACCAAACAAATTGAATTTAAAACCAATTAAAATGCAAAAATGCAATTAAAATAATAAAATGCATGAATTAGTAAAATTTTAATCCTATAAAATCCTACACTCTCTAAAGAGTCCAGGGGGAAAAAATCTGGATTAAAAATATTAATTTTCCTAATTGTTATGAATTAATCTTGAACTATATGCAAAATGATAAAATAAAAGAAAATCCATTAAAATGATGAAACACACGTGAAGAATAGCAATAAAATCTTGTTGTTTCTTCAGACTGGGCCCAAATGGAGGTGTCAATAGCAATTGTCTTACTAAGCCCAAAACAAATGAATTAATGAAACGCAACGTTTCATGTGAAACTCACTTCCTTCAAAAACTTGGAACAAATCAAGGCCGTGGATTGATGGGAATGGTCAAGGTCAAACATATGATTGGATGGCTACTACTCATTGTCTCCAAATGATTCAAAATTGGGAGGGAGAATGGGACGGTGGCCTGAGCTACAGCGCCACCGTCGTCTCCGGCGAGGGCATCCCCAAACTTCATCAAACATAACACTCTAATAGTCATTTCCACTCAAAATTCTCTCCTGATTCCAAATATGATCTCCAATTTTCTTGATTCTCACTCTAACTCCAAACCCGAGCGAATGTTTAGAAATGTCACAATCTTCAAATGTCTCAATTCTTGCAACTAATGGTCCTAATCTCATCTACACGCATCAGACATGAATTCCTGCTATCCAAACATGATCAAAACCTCAAGAATCTCAAGATATTCCTCTCAACAGAAATCTTGGTGCACCTAGTTTTGTCTCTAAACACTCGATTCTTGTATCTAAAACCATCTCAGCAAAGTCTATAACCTATCCACATGATCATTTCTACCTAATTCCCTATAATCTAGAGCAAAAGTTGAAAGATGCATACCTGGTGTAAATGGATGAACAGAGGAGGTTCTTGCTCGAATCAAGCTTCAATCTCTTCCAGATTCACTCAAGAACACACTCTGAAGCTACTCCAATGATCAATTTGCTTTGAATCCTCTTCAATCTCTAAACCCAATTCTGATATGCAATGAAGAAATTTCAATTTCTCTCTCTTGATTCTCTTCAATGCTTGCCCAAAAAATGGCCTGAACCAGTTGCAATGGTTATATAGAGAGTGTTAGAACACTCTAGAAGTTTTTGTAATCATCCAAATGAGAAATTGAATTTCTCATGCACTTTGAATTTCTCATATGTGACAGTCCGGTTTGCCTCAGTTCTGCAGCTTGAATTCACTTGCATTGTTCATCTCATGATAATTTGAAATGAATGGAAATGGTATCTCCCTTGTTTCTGATCCAAAGGATGTGAATTGATGGAAGTCCTTGAAAATGACCCCAAATGCCAAATGTGATAATTCCATCATTCTTAGAATGTTGTTTCTGATAAAAAAAATGACCTATAATATTGTGCAATTTGGACACAACAATTTTTCCCAAATTTTGGCCTTTTAATGCTTATTAAGTTCCTTTTCAAAGCCATTTCAAGTGATTTTGTGTTCCAAACCAAACCAAACTCTCATGACCACTTGGTTGCACTCAAAACATCATTTTGAACAAGTTCCATGTTGAACAATTTTCCATTTGAAGCTTGCAAGTTGGAGTTATGGACCTATAATCCAAAGTGACCTATAATCTCACTTTCCCAAAATACCCCTGGCTTGCAAAGATCATAACTTGAGTTCTACAAATCCTATAAAGTACTTCTAGTACTATATGGAAAGCTAAGAGGATAAGGAACAACATTCATGTTTAGCAAAAGTCCATTTGAAAATTCCTTGAAGGGAAAAATTGCTTGAAGTCAAGTGACTTTCACAGGTAAATTTCATAGTCATCTGATGACATGTAACTTGTCTGGGCCATAACTTGAGTTCTACAAATCCCCTTTAAGACTTCTAGTACTCCAATTAAAGGTATTGAGATGCCCTACAAATTTCATGTTAGCCAAATATCCATTTGAAACATGTATTTTTACTTATGTGGCTTTGAAGTTGGGCACTAAACAAGGTGATTTGCACTGAAACCCTAATTTAGCAACTCCCCACCTTCTTGATTCTTCTTTGCTTGATCTTGGCACAACACCACACATGTATCAACATACCAATCCATGAACCCCATGACCTCAAAGTAGGCTTTGATGCTCTTCAATTACTCAATTGACCTAGGATTGACCCCAGATGAAACCCTAGTTGACTGCACCTCAACTGTGGCTCTTGTACTTGAATCAATGACTTGTCTCAACTTCAATATGGCCCTCTAGGCATTCCATGAGATCCATACACACCTCAAATTCACATTCCATGTTCACATCCCACTGAAGATTCTCAATATTCCTCAAGATAGGAGCAAAACCCACATGTAGGCACTCAAACTTCTCAAGACTTCAAATCACTTCTTGATGGCCTAGATGACTTCTCATACTTGGGTAAGACCTCTTGTTAGGCTCTTTTGATAAGAATCACACTTGATCCCCTGTTGGATGAGTGATATGCTATGATATGCAAATGATTAGAGCTATGTGAATGATGTAACTATGCAAATGAAATGCAATGAAACATAAATCAGGCAAGAAAAGGTTGGGCAAATTTTGGGGTGCAACAGCTGGGAGCGCTTAAGCGTCTCCCCATGGACACCAACCTTAGGATCAATGACATTTTGATATTAATGATTATAGGAATACCTTGACGAATATAATGAGAAAGATTTTTAGACAATGACAACGATAATTCTAAAATACAAAAGTGTATAGACAAGTGTTTGACACTGGTTGGCTTGTGGATTTTTCTCAACCGGTACTCGTAATGTCTTGAAAACTCTTCGAATGGGGATAAAAAGAGATAATCTTCTTATAACATGATATATTTGAGATCATAGCCTATATATAGAATGATGATCATTTAGAATTCTCATTATTTCGAAATCGATTATCTTGACATTCACTTATATTTAAGCACATATTCATTTAAATAATTAATTATTAAATATAATTAATTATTTTATTTACTTACTCAACCGTTTAATATATATATATATATATATATATATATATATATATATATATATATATATATATATATATATATATATATATATATATATATATATATATATATATATATATATATATATATATATATATATATATATATATATATATATATATATATATATATATATATATATATATATATATATATATATATATATATATATATATATATATATATATTGCTCTGTCCCGCTCATCACACGGGGTCGGCCCAATCCATCTCTCCGTCGTGGAGGGCCTAGCTCATCAAGCTGGGAGCGCTTCAGCGTCTCCCCATGGACACCAACCTTAGGATCTATGGCATTTTGATATTAATGATTATAGGAATACCTTGACGAATATAATGAGAAAGATTTTTAGACAATGACAACGATAATTCTAAAATGCAAAAGTGTATAGACAAGTGTTTGACACTGGTTGGCTTGTGATTTTTGTCAACCGGTACTCGTAATGTCTTGAAAACTCTTCGAATGGGGATAAAAAGAGATAATCTTCTTATAGCATGATATATTTGAGATCATAGCCTATATATAGAATGATGATCATTTAGAATTCTCATTATTTCGAAATGGGTTATCTTGACATTCAGTTATATTTAAGCACATATTCATTTAAATAATTAATTATTAAATATAATTAATTATTTTATTTAATTACTCAACCGATTAAGACTCTTATATATATATATATATATATATATATATATATATATATATATATATATATATATATATATATATATATATATATATATATATATATATATATATATATATATATATATATATATATATATATATATATATATATATATATATATATATATATATATATATAAATATATATATATATATATATATATATATATAAATATATATTTATATATATATATATATATATATATATATATATATATATATATATATATATATATATATATATATATATATATATATATATATATATATATATATATATATATATATATATTGATCTGTCCCACTCATCACACGGGGTCGGCCCAATCCATTTCTCCGTCGTTGAGGGCCTAGCTCATCACGCTGGGAGCGCTTAAGTGTCTCCCCATGGACACCAACCTTAGGATCTATGACATTTTGATATTAATGATTATAGGAATACCTTGACGAATATAATGAGAAAGATTTTTAGACAATGCCAACGATAATTCTAAAATACAAAAGTGTATAGACAAGTGTTTGACACTGGTTGGCTTGTGGATTTTTCTCAACCAGTACTCGTAATGTCTTGAAAACTCTTCGAATGGGGATAAAAGAGATAATTTTCTTATAGCATGATATATTTGAGATCATAGCCTATATATAGAATGATTATCATTTAGAATTCTCATTACTTCGAAATGGGTTATCTTGACATTCACTTATATTTAAGCACATATTCATTTAAATAATTAATTATTAAATATAATTAATTATTTTATTTACTTACTCAACCGATTAAGACTCTTATATATATATATATACATATATATATATATATATATATATATATATATATATATATATATATATACATAAATATATATATATATATATATATATATATATATATATATATATATATATATATATATATATATATATATATATATATATATATATATATATATATATATATATATATATATATATATATATATATATATATATATATATATATATATATATATATATATATATATATATATATATATATCTGTCCCGCTCATCACACGGGGTCGGCCCAATCCATCTCTCCGTCGTGGAGGGCCTAGCTCATCACGCTGGGAGCGCTTAAGCGTCTCCCTATGGACACCAACCTTAGGATCAATGACATTTTGATATTAATGATTATAGGAATACCTTGACGAATATAATGAGAAAGATTTTTAGACAATGACAACGATAATTCTAAAATACAAAAGTGTATAGACAAGTGTTTGACACTGGTTGACTTGTGGATTTTTCTCAACCGGTACTCGTAATGTCTTGAAAACTCTTCGAATGGGGATAAAAAGAGATAATCTTCTTATAGCATGATATATTTGAGATCATAGCCTATATATAGAATGATTATCATTTAGAATTCTCATTACTTCGAAATGGGTTATCTTGACATTCACTTATATTTAAGCACATATTCATTTAAATAATTAATTATTAAATATAATTAATTATTTTATTTACTTACTCAACCGATTAAGACTCTTATATATATATATATATTGCTCTGTCCCGCTCATCACACGGGGTCGGCCCAATCCATCTCTCAGTCGTGGAGGGCCTAGCTCATCACGCTGGGAGCGCTTAAGCGTCTCCCCATGGACACCAACCTTAGGATCTATGACATTTTCATATTAATAATTATAGGAATACCTTGACGAATATAATGAGAAAGATTTTTAGACAATGACAACGTTATTCTAAAATACAAAAGTGTATAGACAAGTGTTTGACACTGGTTGGCTTGTGGATTTTTCTCAACCAGTACTCGTAATGTCTTGAAAACTCTTCGAATGGGGATAAAAAGAGATAATCTTCTTATAGCATGATATATTTGAGATCATAGCCTATATATAGAATGATGATCATTTAGAATTCTCATTACTTCGAAATGGGTTATCTTGACATTCACTTATATTTAAGCACATATTCATTTAAATAATTAATTATTAAATATAATTAATAATTGATTTACTTACTCAACCGATTAAGACTCTTATATATATATATATATATATATATTATATATATATATATATATATATATATATATATATATTATATATATTATATTTATATATATATATATATATATATATATATATATATATATATATATATATATATATTGCTCTGTCCCGCTCATCACACGGGGTCGGCCCGATCCATCTCTCCGTCGTGGAGGGCCTAGCTCATCACGCTGGGAGCGCTTAAGCGTCTTCCCATGGACACCAACCTTAGGATCTATGAAATTTTGATATTAATGATTATAGGAATACCTTGACGAATATAATGAGAAATATTTTTAGAAAATCACAACGATAGTTCTAAAATACAAAAGTGTATAGACAAGTGTTTGACACTGGTTGGCTTGTGGATTTTTCTCAACCGGTACTCGTAATGTCTTGAAAACTCTTCGAATGGGGATAAAAAGA
>OZ012741.1:126872714-127023351 GCA_963859935.3 Lathyrus sativus
TATCTTGACATCCACTTATATTTAAGCACATATTCATTTAAATAATTAATTATTAAATATAATTAATTATTTTATTTACTTAATCAATCGATTAAGACTCTTATATATATATATATATTGCTCTGTCTTGCTCATCACACGAGGTCGGCCAAATCCATCTCTCCGTCACGGAGGGCCTAACTCATCACGCTGGGAGCGCTTAAGCGTCTCCCCATGGACACCAACCTTAGGATCTATGACATTTTGATATTAAGGATTATAGGAATACCTTGACGAACATAATGAGAAAGATTTTTAGAATTTGACAACGATAATTCTAAAATACAAAAGTGTATAGACAAGTCTTTGACACTGGTTGACTTGTGGATTTGTCTCAACCGGTACTCGTAATGTCTTGAATACTCTTCGAATGAGGATAAAAAGAGATAATCTTCTTATAGCATGATGTATTTGAGATCATAGCCTATATATAGAATGATGATCATTTAGAATTCTCATGATTTCGAAATGGATTATCTTGACATCCACTTATATTTAAGCACATATTCATTTAAATAATTAATTATTAATTATTTTATTTACTTACTCAACCGATTAAGACTCTTATATATATATATATATATATATATATATATATATATATATATATATATATATATATATATATATATATATATATATATATATATATATATATATATATATATATATATATATATATATATATATATATATATATATATATATATATATATTGCTCTGTCTCGCTCATCACACGGGGACGGCCCAATCCATCTCTCCGTCGTGGAGGGCCTAGTTCATCACGCTGGGAGCGCTTAAGCGTCTCCCCATGGACACCAACCTTAGGATCTATGACATTTTGATATTAATGATTATAGGAATACCTTGACGAATATAATGAGAAAGATTTTTAGACAATGACAACGATAATTCTAAAATATCAAATTGTATAGACAAGTGTTTGACACTGGTTGGCTTGTGGATTTTTCTCAACCGGTACTCGTAATGTCTTGAAAACTCTTCGAATGGGGATAAAAAGAGATAATCTTCTTATAGCATGATATATTTGAGATCATAGCCTATATATAGAATGATGATCATTTAGAATTCTCATTATTTCGAAATGGATTATCTTGACATCCACTTATATTTAAGCACATATTCATTTAAATAATTAATTATTAAATATAATTAATTATTTTATTTACTTACTCAACCGATTAAGACTCTTATATATATATATATATATATATATATATATATATATATATATATATATATATATATATATATATATATATATATATATATATATATATATATATATATATATATATATATATATATATATATATATATATATATATATATATATATATATATATATATATATATATATATATATATATATATATATATATATATATATATATATATATATATATATATATATATATATATATATATATATATATATATATATATATATATATATATATATATATATATATATATATATATATATATATATATATATATATATATATATATATATATATATATATATATATATATATATATATATATATATATATATATATTGCTCTGTCCCGCTCATCACACGGGGACGGCCCAATCCATCTCTCCGTCGTGGAGGGCCTAGTTCATCACGCTGGGAGCGCTTAAGCGTCTCCCCATGGACACCAACCTTAGGATCTATGACATTTTGATATTAATGATTATAGGAATACCTTGACGAATATAATGAGAAAGATTTTTAGACAATGACAACGATAATTCTAAAATACCAAATTGTATAGACAAGTGTTTGACACTGGTTGGCTTGTGGATTTTCTCAACCGGTACTCGTAATGTCTTGAAAACTCTTCGAATGGGGATAAAAAGAGATAATCTTCTTATAGCATGATATATTTGAGATCATAGCCTATATATAGAATGATGATCATTTAGAATTCTCATTATTTCGAAATGGATTATCTTGACATCCACTTATATTTAAGCACATATTCATTTAAATAATTAATTATTAAATATAATTAATTATTTTATTTACTTACTCAACCGATTAAGACTCTTATATATATATATATATATATATATATATATATATATATATATATATATATATATATATATATATATATATATATATATATATATATATATATATATATATATATATATATATATATATATATATATATATATATATATATATATATATATATATATATATATATATATATATATATATATATATATATATGTATATATATATGTATATATATTATATATATATATATATATATATATATATATATATATATATATATATATATATATATATATATATATATATATATATATATATATATATATATATATATATATATATATATATATATATATATATATATATATATATATATATATATATATATATATATATATATATATATATATATATATATATATATATATATATATATATATATATATATATATATATATATATATATATATATATATTGCTCTGTCCCGCTCATCACACGGGGACGGCCCAATCCATCTCTCCGTCGTGGAGGGCCTAGTTCATCACACTTGGAGCGCTTAAGCGTCTCCCCATGGACACCAACCTTAGGATCTATGACATTTTGATATTAATGATTATAGGAATACCTTGACGAATATAATGAGAAAGATTTTTAGAATTTGACAACGATAATTCTAAAGTACAAAAGTGTATAGACAAGTGTTTGACACTGGTTTGCTTGTGGATTTTTCTCAGCCGGTACTCGTAATGTCTTGAAAACTCTTCGAATGGGGATAAAAAGAGATAATATTCTTATAGCATGATATATATGAGATCATAGCCTATATATAGAATGATGATCATTTATAATTCTCATTATTTCGAAATGGATTATCTTGACATCCACTTATATTTAAGCACATATTCATTTAAATAATTAATTGTTAAATATAATTAATTATTTTATTTACTTACTCGACCGATTAAGACTCTTATATATATGTCTGTCATAATTTCCTCTTGCACAGAGGAAATCAGAGATCATAGGGGATAAACAGCAAAAGACAGCAAGCAAATACAGTAAACAGTAAACATGCATGCAATGCAGCAATACCATTGAGGCAAGAGAGAAAACAATAGGCAAGAGGAGACAAGCTCCACCTCAAACCTAGAGGTAATAAGCACAATTAAACAGATAATACAGAGAAAAACAAAAGACTCAGGGGAGGCAGCTCAGGCAGCAATACCAGACTCTTACAGCAAACAGCAGCTCTAAAAAGCAAAGTTGGAAAAGATAGCAAAGTTGACAGCAAGGGCTTCATCTTCAAGCAAGCTTCCATCTTCAAGCTTCAATCAACTTTCAATCTTCAATAGACACCAATCTTCAACAAGCTCCCAGCTTAAGTAATCTCAAACCCCAGCCAGTAAACAACTTCAACAAGCTCCTGACTTCAACTTCAACAAGCAGCAAAACCCTAGCTTCAACAAGCAACCAACTTCAACAAGCTCAAACTTTCTCTTTACCAAGCTTCAATAAGAACCTCCCAGGGGGAATCAAACCAACAATATCAAGGTGAAATGTTAAGAGGCTCAATGACAACCAAGGGAAGTCACTGAGAACTCAACATTGCAAATGAAAGGTATCCTCAAAGTTCTACTCACTTGGGCATACCACTCATCCCTCCTAAGGAGAGATGGAGCTTCCCAAAGGGTACTTTATGTCATTGGATTGAATGGAGATGAACAATATGCTCCATGTTTGAAGAAACAAACAAAACTAAGTCTAAGGCCCTTCTTAAAACCCTAGTTTCCTAAGCTCCTAAAAAAGCTCCACAAGAGAAAAAAAAACCTTCAACTCCAAGCTCCAATCCTCAATCTCAAGCATCTTCAATGAATCCAGAAGCTCCAACAAAAAGAACTCAAGCTCAAACCAACTCCAAGGCAGCCAACCAAGCCAAACAAACCAAAGCACTCAAGAGAGGAAATCATAAACACAAGCCACTTGCAAAATACAACAAAAATAGAAAACGAAGTTGTAAAATTCTAATAAAATTCCTAGGGGAACATGAATATGTCTACTAACAGCCAAAAAAAAATCTCCTCCTAATTCTATTCTAATCACTAGAACAAAAATCAACAAAAAGAGGGAAGAATTATGAAAGAAGAAGAGAAAACAAGCAACATGCAAATGCAAACATGCGAGTGGAAAATGCACACAAGATCATGATTAAACGAACAAGAACAGTGACAAACATCCAAAATAATTCAATCCTAATGCAACACAATAATCTATGATGATTCGGATCGAATCGTCACGCGAACAAGCAAGCAAAACAGCAAAACAGGCCTCTGTTACAGTGTTAATCGATTAACGGGGTTAATCGGTTAACCATTGAAAAACGCTTGAAAATTTGAATATTTGAGTTGGTTAATCGATTAACCATATAGGTTAATCAATTAACACTGTGCCAGAGGTGAAAAACAACAGTTCAGAATCACTTTTCAGCAGCTTATCACTTAAGCAAACACTCCAATTATCATGTGATTGATCATGCACGAAATTAAACCAGTAAACATTGATTTAAACAACATGTAAACACAATAACACAACAAGATCATGGATCAAAATCAACATATTCAATCAAATGCAAAGATCCACATGTAAATTGTGCAAATAAGTTCGAAAACAAAATCGGATCAGAATTCCAACCTTCGGATCGGAGACTTAATCCGGTAATTGTTGATTCAACTGTAAATGAGTAGATCTAAGCAAAGAAAACCAGAATTCTTCAAGATCCACACCAATTCTTGTAGTAGCAATGTAGATCCACCAAGAACAACTCAAAATAATCCAAATAATCACCTCCAAGAACACTTCAAAATTCAGATCTGCTTGTGCACGGAAATTGGATGATGAAATGGAATTGATGGAGGTTTGGCTCTTAGAAATCAATGATTCCAATGAAGAATCAATGATCTCAAGGAGAAGAGCTTTGAGTGAGGTTTTTGAGATTAGAAAATTGAGAGAGAATTGAGAGAAAATTGAGAGCAAATCTGAAAATGAAAGTGAATTATGAGGATTTTTCCTTGTGAGGTTTGGAGTGAATCAAATATATACACTCTTGGTTTGGATCCAAAGCAAGGATTGGAAAATGGCTTGGAAAATGTGGTATGGAATGAGGTTTAGGCATTTGGAGGGAAAATGAAATTTGATAGTGTTCTAGATCCTTCCCAAGTGTGAAAATGCAATTTAAATGACCAAAATTGGACCCCAAAAGTGGCTGGACTTGAAAATTCACGTGCAAGGCAAAACCTGCTATGGTTAATCGATTAACCATATAGGTTAACCGATTAACACTGTTAAAAATTCAAATCTGGACTGATTTTCAAATGGTTAATCGATTAACCCTATGTGTTAACCGATTAACACATTCAAAATTTTGAATTTGGCACCTTTTGGAGGGAAATCTGCCCCTTTGCCCGTTTCCTGCTGTTCTGAACTCTGTTTAGCTGCTGAAAGCCATTCTTGATTGCTCTGACCATGGGAACACTGTACATAACCTGAATGCTGCTTCTGACATGAAAAATGCCCTGCAAAATAAAATAAAATCGATCGCTCGATCGCTGGGCAAAACAAGTGTTGAAGCCTCTGATGTTTGTTGTTTAGCCTCTTGCACTGAAAGTTACACCTGAAGCTACCCGAATGCCTTGATCCCCTGCCTCGAGAATAAATGCTATGCAATGCAAATGCTAGAACAATGCAAATGATAATGCAACAAAACGTAAACCAGGTAAAAGGGAAGGTTGAGCAAATTTTGGGGTGCAACAGCTGCCCCTATTCAAACGGCTTGGACCCGACTGGGTGAAGAGTGAACGGATTTCAAACAATCTAGGTACGAGACGGTTGAATACCAAGGAACCCGGAAATTTGCCAACTGCAGACACGAACTGCAAAACTGCTTGGTGAACAACATCCGTTATCTGAATCTGGTTGTTACGGCAACAACTGATCCAACGTCTGATAATAATTCTGATTTCAACTTCAACCACCTATGTAACGCCACAGGTACTGAACAAATTTTGCAAAAACACCTCCGTCCACAACTGGACTAACCTTGTCAACACAAGCAGAGAAACAAATTCGTCAACACGAATAGAAATCATGTCGTCACAGGAGTAACCTTGTCCACATCTGGACCCCAAATTTCGTCAAATCACAAATGCCTAAATCTGTCCATGTCAGGACTCACCTCTCAACAACACAGGAATATAACTTCGGTCCATGTTAGGACGCTTGTTTCGTCAACACGAAGAAATCCTATCATAAACTTGTCCACGTCAGGACTCCACCTGCCATCAACACGGAAAAATCCCGGCAACTTCGCTGGGGATGACTCGTCTGTATTTCATCAGCACGAGGGGATCCTATCAACATAGGAATGAATTGTCCACTTCAAGAATAAACTGTCCACGTTAGGAATAAATCGTCCACGTTAGGAATAAACCGTCCACGTTAGGAATAAACGTTCCACGTTAGGAATAAACTTTCCACGTTAGGAATAAACTGTCCACGTTAGGAATAAACTTTCCACGTTATGAATAAACTGTCCACATTAGGAATACATTGTCCACGTTAGGAAAAACGGTCCATGTTAGGAATAAATCGTCCATGTCAGGACTAAACTGTCCATGTTAGGACTCACACCTCTTCTTGATTTGAAAACCCTATCAACACGGGAGTAACTTGTCCACGTCAGGACACCGTTTCGTCAACCCAAAGAAAGATAAATTCGTCCACGTCAGGACTCGCGCATCTTCAACCCGCTGAGGAAATAAAACTTGTCCACGTCAGGACTCACGCTTCACCAACACGAAGAAAGATAAATTTGTCCATGTCAGGACTCGCGCATCTTGTCATCACGAAGAACTATAAACTTGTCCACGTCAGGACACCCATTTGGCCGATACGAAGGAAGATATCTGCTAGGGATAAATGGTCCACGAAGAGTAATCAATTTTGTCCACGTCAGGACTTCACATTCCATCAATACGGAGAAATCGAATCTGTCCACGTTAGGACTAACACATCTCGTCAACCCGAGGAAATAAATCTGTCCACGTTAGGACACCCACTTCTCTAGCACGAAGAAATCCCGTCAGTACAGGAATAAATTGTCCACGTCAGGACTCGTATCTCGTCAACACAAGGAAATCCTATCAACATAGGAGTAAATCTTGGCGACTTCCGGAGAAATCCTTCTGTCAAACAGTAGGAAAATACATCAGTTTGCCCATACGGGAGGATTCTCCGAATACCGTTTCTCCTTCTTTCATCTCTGCAGTAGCTAACTCCATTGGTCCCAACCCACAAACCTTTTAGCACTAATGTGACAGCGACTTTGAGGAGGACTCCATAGGGGATATTTGGAAATCAAACTGTCGGACGCCTGTTCTGATAACCGGCGGCAGCTTCTGAAATTCTGATTCATGAAACCCTTTGACGTTGACGTAACAACAAATTTGAAGAAAATAATCCGCTGGCCGGATAAGGGAAACTTCAACAAGCAACTCTGGCGGGGAAACTAGAGAAATTTAAACAAATAACTTTGCTCGGGGACAAAGAGAAACTTAACCAATAACTCTGTGGGGAAAATAGTAAGATGAACCGTATCATCACACGTCTCATGGCGAGACCTCGAATGTCTGGTCATAGTTCTGAGCTAGAACTCCATACTCCTGCTGAGAAAACACACCTGCAAGCACCAAGGTTAACCAACCTGATTTATGTTTCAAAATGCGTATGTTTGAAAATGGCGTAATGCTCCGTACGGCACGGAAATGCTACGCGTTTGAGTAGATGCAAATATGACGATATATGCAGATGCAAATGCAGGCTCAAGCTGCCGGGGCCACTCTGGTAATGATGTCTCAACAACATGAATGCTGAGGGTAAAGCCAACTCCGCTGGGGAGAACAAGTACCACAAAATATTCTGGCGAAATAAACGCCAGAAATACAACCAACTCTTCCGGGGAGAGACGAAACATCCATTTCCGCTGGGAGGAAAGGACAAACGCCCTGCTGGTGAACAAACTTAGCTGGGAAAGAAGCGACACTTCTGGGCAAAGCATACTGTTTGGGCACAGTTTACAAACTTGGAGCCTCGGACTCTGCTGAGGATCAACATCCTGTCAATGGCATGACGACCTGTGGGGAGCAAGAACACCCTCCTTTGCGGATATAGACCTTTCTGAACCAACAACTTGGTTAACTATTGCAGAAATCTCCCATGCTGGAGATTGAACGTGCACATCTTCGATTTGCTGAGGAGCGCAACCTCTGCAGGGGACGTTGATTTTGACTTGCTGGGATTAATCCTATGGACGGCTTTCCATGAGGACACTCTCCTGGGGAAAATAATTCCCTCCTTCGGGAAGGGATGGATGTCATTTCAAATCTCGGGGGATAAGCTGCGACTAACTGAGGAATGACATCAACTGGACTCAGGTCTTACGTCAAGCAACCTTGACTGGGGAATACAATTCCTGATCATTTGCTCCAAAGGTAAGAACCCTGCAAAACACAAACGAGACACAACAGGCCTATACAACAGAATCTATTCGGGTTATCATCTGTGACATTACTTCAGTCAATTCGAAGTTTTAACAATTATTGGCAAGGGCCAGCAAAATTATGTAAGTACAAGTTTATCAAAACATTGGCGTCTTTCACAAACAAAACAGTAAAGAACAAGCATCAAGTACTGAATAACATGTTTTATTGATAATAGGCCTCTGAATAGGCAAAGTTTTGTACACTGGATGCAACTCCTGAAAAGAGGAAGTTACACACACCCATACATACATATATGCATAAGAAGCATAAATAAAATACAAAACACTATTTATACACATGTCGGCAACGTGGTACAGATAAACACCATGAGTTGATCCTCCTATGACTCGCCTGACTCTGCGCTTTCCCGATACTCGATCTTCGGAAGAGATTGTTCTTGGACAGACGACCCCCAGGTACTCCCAAACCACCAAGCAAAGCCGTATCAAATCCGGACCGCAGTCATTTGCTTTTTTTCCAATCCCTAACTTTTGCGTGAACCGCCCTTTGCGGGTTTTCAATTCACCGGGATACCCTTTTTTTTGCCGAGGTCGCCCTTTTCAGGTTTTCGACTTCGCAGGTGTACATCTTTTCAATTTTATCCCTAACTTTTGCCCGAACCTTTTATTCATTTTTTATGGTTCGCCGGGATGCCCCATTTTTGCCTAGACTCTATTTTTACTGTCCAGCGGGTCACTTTCAAGCAAAGTATTTTTTAACTGCGTCCGAATTCACAGGAGACGTAAAGTCTTCACCATCCATGGTGGATAGTAACAAGGCTCCTCCAGAGAAGACTTTTCTGACAACGTAGGGACCTTCGTAATTAGGAGTCCACTTGCCCCTGTGATTTGTTTGTGGTGGGAGAATCTTTTTCAAAACAAGATCGCTCGTCTGAAAGCTTTGAGGGCACACCTTCTTGTCGTAAACTTTCTTCATCCGGCTTTGATATAACCGACCGTAGGCTAAAGAAGCCAGTTTCTTCTCATCCATTAAGCTGAGCTGATTCAGTCTATCTTTAACCCATTATGCCTCATCGAGTTGGACATCACGTAAAACCCTCAGGGAAGGAATCTCGACCTCCAACGGTAACACCGCCTCCATTCCGTATACCAATGAGAAAGGGGTTGCCCCAGTTGATGTGCGTACCGTCGTACGATAACCGTGCAAAGCGAAAGGTAGCATCTCGTGCCAGTTCTTATACATCACAACAATCTTCTGAACAATCTTCTTTATGTTCTTATTGGCCGCTTCGACAATGTCATTCATCTTGGGCCGGTAAGGAGAAGAGTTGTGATGCACAATCTTAAAATTCTGACACAGTCTTTCATCATTTTGTTATTCAAATTTGAACCATTGTCGGTGATAATCTGCTCAGGGATTCCATATCTGCAGATAATATCTCGTTTGATAAATCTGGCTACCACTTGTTTGGTGACATTAGCATATGATGCTGCTTCCATCCATTTGGTGAAGTAATCAATTGCCACCAAAATGAACCGGTGTCCGTTTGATGTTGTAGGCTTGATCTTGCCAATCATATCAATTCCCCACATTGAGAAAGGCCACAGTGATGACATCACATTCAGAGGACTAGGAGGCACATGGATTTTGTCCGCATAAATTTGACATTTATGGCACCTTTTTGCAAACTTGAAACAGTCTGTTTCCATAGTTAGCCACTAATAACCTGCCTGTAGCATTTTTCTTGTCATAGCATGCCCGCCAGCATGTGTACCAAATGTACCCTCATGTATCTCTTCCATGAGCAACTTCGCCTCTTTCTCATCTACACAGCGTAGCAACACCAAGTCGTGGTTTCTTTTGTACAGGACCTCGTCCGGGTTCAGATAGAAATTGCCAGCCAATCTCCTGAGAGTCTTCTGATCTCGACTGGATGCCCCATCCGGATACTCTTTGTTCTTCAGGAAATTCTGGATGTCAAAGTACCAGGGTTTACCATCGGGAGCCTCGTCAATGGCAAATATGAAGGCAGGCCTATCGAGCCGAGAGAAAACAATCTGGGGAGCCTCGTTCCAGAAGTTAACTTTATACATTGAAGACAATGTCGCCAGGGCGTCAGCCATTTGATTTTCTACTCGTGGCACGTGATGCAATTCCACCTTGTCAAAGAAAGGCAACAATCTCCTTGCATAATTCATATATGGTATCAAATTGGGCTGACGTGTCTCCCATTCTCCTCTAATCTGATTCACCATTAGAGCTGAGTCTCCGTATACATCCAGGTTCTTGATTCGCAAATCAATGGCTTCTTCCAGACCCATGATGCAAGCCTCATATTCAGCCTCATTATTGGTAACAGGAAAGGTCAATCGGGCAGTAAAGGGGATGTGCGACCCCTGAGGAGTGGTGATAATTGCACCTATTCCGCTACCATAGGAATTTACAGCTTCGTCAAATATCAACTGCCATTTGGAACCCAACTCTGGTCCTTCGTCTGGCAACGGTTCTTCGCAATCTTTCATCTTCAGGTACATGATATCCTCGTCAGGAAAATCAAACCTCATCGATTGGTAGTCCTCAACCGGCTGCTCAGCGAGGTACTCTGACAGAATGCTACCTTTAATAGCCTTTTGCGAGACATATTGGATATCATATTCGGTTAACACCATCTACCATCGGGCAATTCTTCCGGAGAATGCTTGCTTCTCAAACACATATTTGATTGGATCCATCTTTGAAATTAGCATGGTTGTATGATTCAGCATGTACTGCCTCAAACGTTTGGCGGCCCAGGCTAGCGCGCAACACGTCTTCTCGAGCATTGAGTATCTGGACTCACAGTCGGTGAACTTCTTACTCAAATAGTATATCGCATGCTCTTTACGTCCGGTCTCGTCGTGTTGACCGAGAACACAACCCATACTTTCCTCAAGAACCGTCAAATACATAATCAAAGGTCTCCCGGCCACTGGGGGTATCAAAACAGGAGGTTCCTGCAAGTATTCTTTTATCTTGTCGAACGCCTTTTGACAATTTTCATTCCAGGTCAACACCTGATCCTTTTTCAGCAATTTGAATAACGGCTCACATGTCGCAGTTAGGTGAGATATGAACCGAGCAATGTAGTTCAACCTCCCTAAAAACCCATGCACTTCTTTTTCTGTTTTAGGCGTCGGCATTTCTTGTATAGCTTTTATCTTTGCAGGGTCAACCTCTATTCCCTTTTCGCTCACAACAAACCCTAGCAGTTTACCCAATCTCACCCCGAAGGTGCACTTGTTAGGGTTCAGTCTCAACCTGAACTTCCTAAGTCTTTTGAACAGTTTCAGCAGATTAACCAAATGCTCCTCCTCTGTCTGGGATTTGGCAATCATATCATCAACATAAACCTCGATCTCTTTGTGCATCATGTCATGAAAGAGAGTCGTCATAGCGTGTTGATATGTTGCCCCAGCGTTCTTCAGTCCAAAAGGCATCATTTTGTAGCAAAATGTTCCCCAGGGAGTAATGAAGGTAGTCTTCTGCATGTCTTCTGGCGCCATTTTGATCTGATTATAGCCTGAGAAGCCGTCCATGAAGGAGAATACGGAGAACTGAGCAGTGTTATCAACCAGCACATCAATGTGAGGAAGTGGGAAGTCGTCTTTCGGGCTTGCCCTATTCAGATCGCAGTAGTCTACACACATTCGCACTTTACCGTCTTTCTTCGACACTGGTACTATGTTAGCGACCCACGACGGATAAGTTGTAACGGCTAAGAAACCAGCATCCCACTGTTTTTGCACTTCCTCCTTGATTTTCACCACCATGTCTGGTCGGGTTCTTCTGAGTTTCTGCTTAACAGGCGGGAATTCCTCTCGCAACGGCAGACGGTGCACAACCATGTCCGTATCTAACCCCGGCATATCCTCGTACGACCAAGCAAATATATCACTATACTCTCGCAGTATCTCAATCAGCCTTTGCTTGATGTCGCTCTGCAGTGTAGCCCCTATACGGATATTTCTCACAACTTCTTCCGACCCCAAGTTGATAATCTCAATTTCCTCCTGATGAGGCAGAATGATTCTCGCTTCCTGTTTCAACAAACGAGTCAGCTCTTCTGGCAGGTCGCTATCCTCAACAATCTCTTCCTCTGCTTGGAATACCGAGCGCTCGAAGTCGAGACGAGTCATAGGCGGTTCGTATGAGATGTCATCTGAAATATTAGTCCTGCAAAGGAAATGGTTAAACGCTTCAACACTCAAACAAAGCAAATAACCACGTCGCCATTTATTGTTAAAGAAAAAACAAGAAAGACAGGGATCACAACATTTGAATATGAAAAACGCCTTTATTTCATGATTAAACAGTGCAATATACATAATCAAGTAGCCCTAAGGTAAAACCACTATGCCCCGGGTAGGACATAGGATTATTAAACAATTGATAAAACAAATCATTACTGTTTAAAAGTCACTGGGACAGTTTCCCGGATGGACCAATTGCAGAGACTTTGTCCTGGCACGCTTGGCTTGATCCACACGTCCATATCGCAGTCACTATCTCCGTCTTTTGCATCAGAAATAGCGTTAATCGTCTCAAAGCAGACTCCCTTTGGAGTAATCATCACCGGTCCCTTAAACTTGGGCGCTCCTGAAGATGATGCTGACGACGTCGGTCGATACCCTAGCCCAAACTTGTCATTCTTTACGGGAATCTCTAGTACCTGCCCCCAACCTTTAGTCTCACCAGTCTGCACTAAAGCCTGAGCTTCCTTGTAGGATGACACTGCCACCTCTAGCATTTTGCTGGAACCCTGAGCTTTGTCTTTAATCCGCAACCCTTCGAAGGCTTGACAAGGTGTCTCGTGTATTTCTCCATCGACCTCCACATATCTGAATGATGACAGGTGACTGACCAAAATATCCTCCTCCCCGCAAACGGTAACAACACTATCACCCACCATATACTTCAACTTCTGATGCAGTGTGGACATTACGGCCCCTGCAGCGTGGATCCATGGTCGTCCAAGAAGGCAGCTATAAGCTGGATGGATATCCATGATGTAGAATTAGGTATCAAAAATTTCCGGCCCCACCTGAAGCGGTAATGTTATTGACCCAAACACCGATCTTTTTGTCCCGTCAAACGCCCTCACAACCAAATCGCTGGGCGTGCAAATAATTCCCCGTATGTCCAATTTCATCATGGCTTTCTTTGGCAGTACGTTCAACGACGATCCAGTATCCACCAATACACGCGACAGTACGGTGCCCCAGCATTCCACCAATATATGCAAGGCCATGTTGTGCTCTCGACCCCTGGGTGTTAGGTCAAAATCTGTGAAACCCAGGCTATGCCCAGCATTGACATGTGCCATTACCCCCTCTAACTGATTTACGGAAACTTCTTGAGGCACAAATGACGTATCCAGAATCTTCAGCAAGGCGTTCCGATGGGCCTCGGAACATAACAACAACGACAAGATAGAAATCTTCGACGGCGTCTGTTGTAGATGTTCAACAATTTTTTAGTCGCTTTTGCGAATCAGTCTCATGAACTCCTCTACGTCCTTGAGTGACGTATCCTTTTCTTTCGACTGAGTAGGCCCGCTTTCATTTATTTTGGCTTTGCCTTTGGCCAACCTCTCCGCTTCTATTTCAGGTGAGGTGAAGATCCTTCCGCTACGGGTCATGCCCCCCGTTCCAACAACATTATCAACAGCCCCAGCTGGCTGGTTATTCATCATAATCTTTTCACTGTTGCAATACGCTTCTAATCCATATGTCCACGGGACATCTTTCATACTCTCGAAGGGAATAGGCTCTGCTTTGGTGATTGTAATAGTTGGCCGCTTGGCGGGCGCCGTTATCGTTATAGTCTTCCACGGGATCGTCACCGTTGCAATATCATTCCGCTCTTCGCATAATGCCTCCACAGGCTTCTCCACCGCAATTCGATCAAATTGCAAGGTCCCTTCGTCGATCATGGCCTGAATTCCCTGTTTTAAATCAGTACAACCCTCAGGCTGGGTCCAACACTCCAGACAGTATTCATCACAACCAGGGAATACTCCCCCTCTAAGCAACCTGCTTTTCACTTCACTCAATGGTGTCTTCAGTTTGTTAACATCCATCACCAAGTTCAAATTTTCTTCTATTAAGATAGCATTTGCCCCATGATTAGGCATAGGCTGTTGTATAATATTAGGCCCAGTTTGACCAAAAATTGATGGCTTTACTGTCCAACAAATCTTGAACTTTATGCTTGAAAGCATGACAAGATTCTACATCATGTCCGGGCGCCCCGGAATGGAATTCGTAGTGCTTATTAGCGTCATACCCATAAGGAAGTATCGGTCCTGTAGGCGGTTCCAAAGTTCTTTTCTCAACCAAATTCAAACCCAGCAGTGTCTGAAGAAGCTCTGCATATGTCGACCGAGGCTTATCAAATACCCTCTTCGGCTTTGCATTCTGAAACCTTCTCTGACCCTAATTCTGCCTTTGCTGCTGCTGCGGCGGTTACTGCTGTTGTTGTTGTTGAGGAATTGGAATAGTAACACTAGCTATTTGTTGAGGTTGACTGTACTGATTTCTACCTCTGCCCCGACCTCTGCCACCAAATACAGCGCTTGTATCACCCTGTCGTCTTCCGCCGAACGCTTTTCTCGCACCCCCGGCTGAAGTAGACTCGCCTACCTGAATCTTCCCAATTTTAATTCCATTTTCGATCCTTTCTCCCATAAGGATCATATCGGAGAAGCTACCCATCGAAACATTGAGTAACTTGTCATAGTACATTCCTGTAAATGTCCCCACAAACATGTCGTTCATCTCCCTTTCAACCAAAGGAGGGTGCACCCGAGCTGCCATATCGCGCCACCGTTGCGCGTACTCTTTGAAACTTTCACCGCTTTTCTGCGACAGACTCTGCAACTGAACTCTGTTTGGCGCCAAATTGCTGTTATATTTGTAATGCATAACGAAAGCATCAGCCAACTGTTTCCAGCTTCTAATCTGAGTGGGCTCCAGTCCCATGTACCATTCCAATGATGGTCCCGATAAGCTGTCTTGAAAGAAATGCATGAGCATCCTTTCATCATTGGAATATGCAGACATCCTTTTATAATAAGAACGTACATGGACCTTTGGGCAGGTATCCCCTTTGTATTTGTCGAATGTTGGAGCCTTGAATTTCAATGGCACCCTCAGCCCTGGTACCAACCCCATAGTAGTCATGTCTAACCCAGCGGAGTTCTGATCAACCACACCTTTCATCTGCTCTTCTAGCATTCTGATCCTCTGCACATGGTCAATAGGGCCTTCAGGTCCCATACCTCTTCCTGAAAAAGCGTCCTCCTGTTGATCCACATTCCAATCATTGCCATACCCATCGTAACCCATGTTACGGCCAAATCCTTGCTGATTGAACGCATGACCCTGTCCTCGGTTGCCGAACCCTTGATTGACCCCAGCAGGTCCAAAACCATTGTTGAAAGGAAATACTTCAGCGCCGTTGTTATTCACATTACCAAATCCACCATTATCGTAGCCATACCCCTGATTGTTGTCGTAACCGTCATTACCGAAGCCTTGATTGTTGAACCCGAAGTTCCCGTCCTGATTGACATTGCCATACCCATTGTTTCCAAAGCCAACATTGTCAATGAATCCTTGATCGGCATCCACAGTGTTGCCTTTGTTGTTAACAACATGCCCATCACCACCATTTCCAGTATTACCATTACCAGCGCCAGCACCTGCACCAGTACCCATGTTTCCGTTGACAGTCACAACAGGTGGAGTAACAACTGCTGGTATCTCATCCTCCCGGCGAGGAGTTTCAACAGAAATATGGTCAGTGTGGCCATTTCCGTTTGCCCACGTCAGCAGCGGCTGCACCAAGGTCTGAAGGTTCTCCTGGCCCTTGGCCATGCTCTCCATAGCCTGCATGAACAGAGTCAACTTCTCGCGGATTTCCTGCATCTCAACCTGAACTTGATCCATTATCTTCTTGCAGTTGTTTCTGGTTGAATAGCGGTGGACTCTCTGGTCGTCAATCCTGGAAAAACCTTGAGATGCAGGAAATAAGATACAGATTCAAAATACCGGTCATGCAATATGAGGATGCAGATGCAAATGTATAAATATGCTACAAGTTAATATTCCCCCCCGATTCTAGTTTCAGAGAGAAGGCCATCACGACAATGGAGTCCCCATCAAGCAAGCAAGGAATCAGAAAACCCTTAGACATAAACAAATGCCAAGAGGCAGAGTACAAGAGTACAACTGAATACAGCTGAAAAGACCTCGGCCAACAAGCCTGGCGATGGTCAAAACACAAGTACAGATAACAAAAGCAAGGCAAAGACAACTCAAGCCAAATGGCGCGCTCTGACATCTTCCAATATCCTCAACGTCTCCGAATGACCTAGTCTAGAGATTAGCTCTTGTATCAGTAGCGCATGTCGCTCGGCAGTGGATCTCAGCTTTTTGGCGTCGTCCCTGCAGGTTCCTTCGCCAAAACACTCGTCGAGTCTGCATCTCTTAGAGCCGACCTTCAATTCACAACCCCTCGGCTTCTTGTCAAGGTCACTTACTTTAAGCTCGATAGCGCTCCTAAGTGATGTCTCTTCAGCAATCTTTGCATCCTGGGCTCTAATCTGCGCCTCTAGCGTGGCAATCTGCAGCTTCAGCTCATCTTCACGCTTCTTCCGCTTGGTAAGCATGGTATTCCATAATGTTTCCCACTTGCCGAGTCGGGAATAAGCCTTGTTTAAGAGTTCCTTCTTGGAAGCAAGCACCTTGCTAACACCGTTCAAAGCTGCTCCCACCTTTTCCCTCCTGTCAGTCTCTTCAGTCAAATCTGAACCCAACCTGTTAATCAACTCAATCTGTTCCTTCACAGTGAAGGTAGCTTCATTCTTCTCATGACGCAACTGGAAGATCTCTTTCTCTAACTCATCATTGGCTTTCTTCAATTCTTCATTTTCAGCCAAAAATTTGTTATACTCCTCAATCTCTACCGAAATAGGTGCCTCAGTCACTGAAAGATACAGAGGTTCCACAGCGGGATATGGCATCAGGGAAATCCTAGCTCTCTCGTGGATCCAAGCCAAATAGGGATCATAAGCTCTGCTGTTGCTCTTACCAAGCAAAGCTTTCCCTCTCCTATGGATGTTAGCCCATGAATGTCTCAACCTGATCAAAACGGCCTCATCTAATAAGCCCGTGAGATACAGAGATTCCTGTATCTCAACCTCAATAGGAGCATCTCTCAGGGCATAACCAAACTGTCTCACCAGCAGAGAAGGGTTATAGTTGATACAGCCCTTCCATCCAATCAAAGGGACATTCGGAAAGCCACTGCAACTATATATAATATCAGTGCCAAGCATGTTTCGATCAAACCAAATGATGTTCTCAGCAGACAGCCCCGTCAACTGGGAAGACCAATCCGAAGTATCAACAGCATCAACAAAAGGCCCTGTCTTCGGAAGATGTGCCTGGAACCACCTGTACAAAAGAGGAAGACAGCAGGAAACGTTCTTGCCACGACGTTTCTCATTCTTATAGTGAATAGAATGATAAACATCGCCCAAAAGAGTAGGTACTGGATTCTTCGAGGCAAGAATCAAGAATGCATCTGAGTCAACAAAATCTGGCACGTTGGGAAACAAGACAATCCCATAGATGCAGACAGCTAAAATGGCACTGAAGGCAACCCAACATCCACTCTTCGTGCACTGTGTAGCCTTCTCAACAGGACAGACAGGTGAAAACCGTAGGCTCCGTTCAGCTTGACCAACCCTCCAGGGAACTCAGAAGCGTCTAAACTGAAAATCTCAGCAAGTGTAGCCAGCTCAGGCTCAACATCAACATGTATAAAGGGCATCTGGTCTAACACAGGAACTCCCAACATAGCAGAATACTCCTCCAAAGTAGGTGCCAGAATATAGTCGAGGAACAGAAAGCATCTCAGCTGAGGGTCATAAAACTGCATCAAAGTATACACCCCAGTCGTCTCAAATGCTGAAGGCCTATACAACAAACTAAGCAATCTCCCATAAGATACTCTGAACTTAGCCCTCACTCTCTCATCTGCTAGAGCAACTAATCCCAGCAAGGCACTAATATCTGGCGAATGCAACCGGTAAGCAACTGTCCTCTTCATGGACTCCATGTCTGGCTATAAGATACACTAGAATCAGAGGGGAATGATCACACCTGCAACATAAATACACGTTAATGAAATGCAAACATGAAAATGCACATGCATATGCAAATAGGAGATCAAATGCAATACTGATGAACTATGCTGCTTTGTACTGAAGCCCGAGAACCATCAAGTCTTCATCTCAAACCAAACCAACCACTCAAATGAACCCTGTAACCATATCTCACTGACAGAGATAAACCAGGTACTCTGAGGTCAAAGGTTTCCTGCAAACAGACCTACCTACCCCTCACAGGTATGTACTTAACTCGCAGACGAGGTACGACATCCTATGCGGGTTCAATGTCACAGACTTTCAAGAGCGATGATACGATACCCAGAAGGTATGGCATCATCATCCCTTGAAGCGACCTCACTTAGTTGAATCCTAATTGATAGGTCCCCGGAGTCGACAATCCTCGGGTCAGACAACTTGTCGAGCTCTAAGGGCCAGGCAAGAGGCATCAAAGAGAATCTCGTCCGAGCGCAGATTTCGCGGCTAGCTGGTGCAAGCTAAGCAAGCAGGCTAACCACTACTCTCTACTTCTAAGTCTATGTGCAAACTCAAGCCCAAGTCCGGCTTATCTCTCAATCTAACCCTTTTCCCAGCATAATAAAAAAAATATAATACTGAAAGTAAAGGCAGAAATGTAAATACATACAAAACCCCAGACGGGAAAACAAGCGCTAGGATCGACTTGCATAGGGAACCGCTGGAATCCCCAGCAGAGTCGCCAGCTGTCGCTACTACGAAAATCGGCGCCGGCTATGACAGAAGAGTCACCACCGTGCGTTATTTATCCCACAGGAGGGAAAGGAAACGCTCAGAGTAAACCTAACGCAAAGAGGGAAAGGAATGGTCATCGCAACCAAATCCTGGATTCGGGAGTCGGTTACGCAAGGGGAAGGTATTAGCACCCCTCACGTCCGTCGTACTCGACGGGATCCACGCTTGTTTTCTATCTAAGGGTGTGTTATTCTATCTACTCTATAGGTCTGGGTTAAAAAGAAAAGAAAATGACTCGGCAAAGTATCGCACTTTATGCCTACGTATTCCCGTCTGGAACGAGAAATCAGAGTCAACGTAGTTCGCCTACCTACGGGAAAGGAGGGGAAGGTTGCTCGCTAGGATACGACATCCTATGCCTACGTACTTTCATACAGCATGAAAGATCAGAGCAAACGTAGTTCGGGCTATGGAAGACACAAGCTTGTCTGACTGTTTTTTATTACCTTCAAAAAGGGTTTTTCTTGATTAAGAGTCCAAGCGGACAAAAAATGACACTTTGAAATTTGTTTTGAATCTTTTACGAAAGAAGTGTTTTTAGTCTGTTTGCAACTTGTACTGCACTAAAGACTTGTTACCTGAGAGTGACTACGTCGCATGTCACCCTAAGGGTACCATACTAAGCAATCAGATTACTGAAGAGTGACCCTCTAGCAACCTTTTCTCAAATAGCTTAAGGCTCGTAGCGTACAACACGCGTTATCCTTATTTCTGTGTTTTTGAAGTGTTTTGAGATGAGAAAAGAAAGAGCTCTAAAAAGCCTAGGGTTGAAAGGGAATAAAACTAACCTAATGTCATCATGCATGGGTCAGAACCTAATGTCTGTCATAATTTCCTCTTGCACAGAGGAAATTAGAGATCCTAGGGGATAAACAGCAAAAGACAACAAGCAAATACAGTAAACAGTAAACATGCATGCAATGCAGCAATACTATTGAGCCAAGAGAGAAAATAATAGGCAAGAGGAGACAAGCTCCAGCTCAAACCTAGAGGTAATCAGCACAATTAAACAGATAATACAGAGAAAAACAAAAGATCCAAAATCGGATCAGAATTCCAACCTTCGGATCGGAGACTTGATCCGGTAATTGTTGATTCAACTGTAAATGAGTAGATCTAAGCAAAGAAAACCAGAATTCTTCAAGATCCACACCAATTCTTGTAGTAGCAATGTATATCCACCAAGAACAACTCAAAATAATCCAAATAATCACCTCCAAGAACACTTCAAAATTCAGATCTGCTTGTGCACGAAAATTGGATGATGAAATGGAATTGATGGAGTGAATTGATGGAGGTTTAGCTCTTAGAAATCAATGATTCCAATGAAGAATCAATGACTCAAGGAAAAGAGCTTTGAGTGAGGTTTTTGAGATTAAAAAATTGAGAGAGAATTGAGAGAAAATTGAGAGCAATTCTGAAAATGAGAGTGAGTTATGAGGATTTTCCTTGTGAGGTTTGGAGTGAATCAAATATATACACTCTTGGTTTGGATCCAAAACAAGGATTGGAAAATGGCTTGGAAAATGTGGTATGGAATGAGGTTTGGGCATTTGGAGGGAAAATGAAATTTGATAGTGTTCTAGATCCTTCCCAAGTGTGAAAATGCAATTTAAATGACCAAAATTGGACCCCAAAAGTGGCTGGACTTGAAAATTCACGTGCAAGGCAAAACATGCTGTGGTTAATCGATTAACCATATAGGTTAACCGATTAACACTGTTAAAAATTCAAATTTTGACTGATTTTCAAATGGTTAATCGATTAACCCTATGTGTTAACCGATTAACACATTCAAAAATTTGAATTTGGCACCTTTTGGAGGGAAATCTGCCCTTTGCCTGTTTCCTGCCGTTCTGAACTCTATTTAGCTGCTGAAAGCCATTCTCGATTGCTCTGACCATGGTAACACTGTACATAACCTGAATGCTGCTTCTGACATGGAAAATGCCCTGCAAAATAAAATAAAATCGATCGCTCGATCGCTGGGCAAAACAAGTGTTGAAGCCTCTGATGTTTGTTGTTTAGCCTCTTGCACTGAAAGTTGCACCTGGAGCTACCTGAATGCCTTGATCCCCTGCCTCGAGAAGAAATGCTATGCAATGCAAATGCTAGAACAATGCAAATGATAATGCAACGAAACGTAAACCAGGTAAAAGGGAAGGTTGAGCAAATTTTGGGGTGCAACAGGAGGGCCTAGCTCATCACGCTGGGAGGGCTTAAGCGTCTCCCCATGGACACCAACCTTAGGATCTATGACATTTTGATATTAATGATTATAGGAATACCTTGACGAATATAATGAGAAAGATTTTTAGAATTTGACAACGATAATTCTAAAATACAAAAGTGTAGAGACAAGTGTTTGACACTGGTTGGCTTGTGGATTTCTCTCAACCGGTACTCGTAATGTCTTGAAAACTCTTCGAATGGGGATAAAAAGAGATAATCTTCTTATAGCATGATATATTTGAGATCATAACCTATATATAGAATGATGATCATTTAGAATTCTCATTATTTTGAAATGGATTATCTTGACATATACTTATATTTAAGCACATATTCATTTAAATAATTAATTATTAAATATAATTAATTATTTTATTTACTTACTCAACCGATTAAGACTCTTATATATATATATATATATATATATATATATATATATATATATATATATATATATATATATATATATATATATATATATATATATATATATATATATATATATATATATATATATATATATATATATATATATATATATATATATATATATATATATATATATATATATATATATATATATATATATATATATATATATATATATATATATATTGCTCTGTCCCGCTCATCACACGGGGTCGGCCCAATCCATCTCTCCGTCGTGGATGGCCTAACTCATCACGCTGGGAGCGCTTAAGCGTCTCCCCATGAACACCAACCTTAGGATCTATGACATTTTGATATTAATGATTATAGGAATACCTTGACAAATATAATGAGAAAGATTTTTAAAATTTGACAACGATAATTCTAAAATACAAAAATGTATAGACAAGTGTTTGACAGTGGTTGGCTTGTGGATTTTTCTCAACCGGTACTCCTAATGTCTTGAAAACTCTTCGAATGGGGATAAAAAGAGATAATCTTCTTATAGCATGATATATTTGAGATCATAGCCTATATATAGAATGATGATCATTTAGAATTCTCATTATTTCGAAATGGATTATCTTGACATCCACTTATATTTAAGCACATATTCATTTAAATAATTAATTGTTAAATATAATTAATTATTTTATATACTTACTCAACCGATTAAGACTCTTATATATATTGCTCTGTCCCGCTTATTACACGGGGTCGGTCCAATCCATCTCTCTGTCGTGGAGGGCCTAGCTCATCACGCTTGGAGCGCTTAAACGTCTCCCCATGGACACCAACCTTAGGATCTATGACCTTTTGATATTAATGATTATAGGAATACCTTGACGAATATAATGAGAAAGATTTTTAGACAATGACAACGATAATTCTAAAATACCAAAGTGTATATACAAGTGTTTGACACTGGTTGACTTGTGGATTTTTCTCAACCGGTACTCGTAATGTCTTGAAAAATCTTCGAATGGGGATAAAAAGAGATAATCTTCTGATAGCATGATATATTTGAGATCATAGCCTATATATCGAATGATGATCATTTAGAATTCTCATTATATCGAAATGGATTATCCTGACATCCACTTATATTTAAGCACATATTCATTTAAATAATTAATTATTGAATATAACTAATTATTTTATTTACTTACTCAACCGATTAAAACTCTTATATATATATATATATATATATATATATATATATATATATATATATATATATATATATATATATATATATATATATATATATATATATATATATATATATATATATATATATATATATATATATATATATATATATATATATATATATATATATATATATATATATATATATATATATATATATATATTGCTCTGTCCCGCTCATCACACGGGGTCGGCCCAATCCATCTCTCCGTCGTGGAGGGCCTAGTACATCACGCTGGGAGCGCTTAAGCGTCTCCCCATGGACACCAACCTTAGGATCTATGACTTTTTGATATTTTATGATTATAGGAATACCTTGACGAATATAATGAGAAAGATTTTTAGACAATGACAACGATAATTCTAAAATACCAAAGTGTATTGACAAGTGTTTGACACTGGTTGGCTTGTGGATATTTCTCAAGCGGTACTCGTAATGTCTTGAAAAATGTTCGAATGGGGATAAAAAGAGATAATCTTCTTATAGCATGATATATTTGAGATCATAGCCTATATATAGAATGATGATCATTTAGAATTCTCATTATTTTGAAATGGATTATCCTGACATCCACTTATATTTAAGCACATATTCATTTAAGTAATTAATTGTTTAATATAATTAATTATTTTATTTACTTACTCAACCGATTATGACTCTTTTATATATATATATATATATATATATATATATATATATATATATATATATATATATATATATATATATATATATATATATATATATATATATATATATATATATATATATATATATATATATATATATATATATATATCTATATATATATATATATATATATATATTTATATATATATATAAATTGCTCTGTCCCGCTCATCACACGGGGTCGGCCCAATCCATCTCTCCGTCGTGGAGGGCCTAGCTCATCACGCTGGGAACGCTTAAGCGTCTCCCCATGGACACCAACCTTAGGATCTAGGACATTTTGATATTAATGATTATAGGAATACCTTGACGAATATAATGAGAAAGATTTTTAGACAATGACAACGATAATTCTAAAATACAAAAGTGTATAGACAAGTGTTTGACACTCGTTGGCTTGTGGATTTTTCTCAACCGGTACTCGTAATGTCTTGAAAATTCTTCAAATGGGGATAAAAAGAGATATTCTTCTTATAGCATGATATATTTGAGATCATAGCCTAAATATAGAATGATGATCATTTAGAATTCTCATTATTTCGAAATGGATTATCTTGACATTCACTTATATTTAAGCACATATTCATTTAAATAATTACTTATTAAATATATATTGTTCGGTCCCGCTTGTAACGCCCATTTTTCATTATTTACTCTTCCCGTATTACTTTTTTTTCGGTGGATTAAGCGTGGGGTTTGGCTCGCGGATTTGAGTTCCATAATATTAGAAAATATGACTAATAATAATAATGGTATGATAACTAATAGGGTTGATACTATTATTATTAATATTATCGTTATTATTATCATATTTAAAATATTAGTGGAAATTAAATTTATGGACTTAAGAAAATAAGAAAAATGATATTATTATTAATAATTGATCTGACCTGATCAGAAGGGGATCACGGGTCGGCCGCACTCTGTTGGACTGCTGCGTGCTCACCGGTGCTGAGGAGAAAAAAGGGGGGTATACCTGCAAAACACTCTGATGCCAAAGTAAGGAATTGGGCAGAGCGAGAGCAAAGTATAGAAATTGGGCAAGAAGTGAATTACCTGACCCTCTTGAGGAAGAGGGTATTTATAGAGAGACCCCAGCGCTGGGCCAACGGTCATTTGAGATGGGCTGGATGACCAGGCCCAACCCTAATGACTGCTAGGGCTTACGTGGCGTAGTGAAGACCAGGATGTGGTCTTCGCCCTAGTCCAACTGCTCCTAGATCTCCGGAGAGTGGGTTTGACCTGCTCTTTCGGAGGTGGGCAGTTGGTTGATGACGCGTCCCTGCAGAGGGGAGTACGTGGAGAACGTGCGCCGGGCACGTTGTCCTCCCCGCGGAGGGGAGTTCGCGAGGTTGGGGAGGAACCAAGGTCTTGCTTCGATGCGCCGGGTTGTGTCCTGTTCGGCCGATAAGAGGGAACGACGAGATGTCGTGGGACGCGTCGCTTGTGTTCGGTGGCGGGTTCTGCCCGTCCTGCGGGACGCGCGTGCCCGGCGATGCCAATTCGCTTATTGGGCTGTGCGTGGTATTGGGCTGGGCCGAGGTCGGGCCCAGACTAGAACAGGAGCCCCCCAAGTCGAAGTTCTGGGAAAGAGCGAGGACTTAAGGTCGCAGTGTCAGGGAGAGAGATAGCGAAACGGGAGGTTCGTCGGGATTCGCGCGCGGTGGAACGGGCGCTCGCGCGGGGATCCCCGGTCGTCGGCGGAGCGGGGTGAAGGCAGGTGAAAGGGCGCGACTGTCAGGTTGCCGCCACGTGTCGTGCGTTAAGCGGTCGTAGGGGCGGCTATCCTATGTCATTAATGAGCCTAGCGTCGCTTCGAATCCCGCACCGGGTTATAAATACGGGGGTCCCCGCTCATTTTTCTACTTTTCACTTTGCTGTTTTACCTGCGAAGCTCTGAGATCCTTGCTCGTCCGCCGTTGCCGTCGATTGCCGCTGCACCGTTTGGTTCTTCCTCCCGTTCGCCGCCGTTACAAGTGAGTTCTTCTTTCTCTTCACCTTTTATTTCCGCCGCTTGATTAGAATGCGTGGTTGGGGCATGATGAATGCCCCGAGGAGGGACGCAAGATCCGCCGTATCTGGCGATTTTCTGGTGAATTTCCCGGGGAGAATCGGTTGTTCCGATGGATGTCCCGAGGACGGCGGATTTCTCCGATGAATGCCCCGGAGACGTGCACTTTTTTCCGATGAATGTCCCGGGGACGCACGCTCTTTCCGGTGACCGTCCCGCGGAGGGATGGTGGGTTGGCTTTTGGACACCCCGAGGAGGATCGGCGGGGAGCGCCTGTTTGCTCGCCGTTCTCTGGCCTTTGTCGCCCTTTCACTTGACCTGCGGTGGAAGGGTGGATTTGATCTTGGCTATCGAATTCACCGTTGTCCTCTGCTTTTCAGGTGTAGATGTCGGCCTTGGTACCGGGGATGATGGTCGAAGACAACGAGCCCGAGGTCCCGGACTTTAACGAGCGCGTCGCCCCGGTCGAAGAATGGGTGGCTGAAGAGCCGCTGTCTACCCCGTCCTGTTTCGTGGCCGATGTGTCCGACGTCTATGCCACCGTCGAGGACACGCCTATCGGGGAGCCGCAACATTGGCAGGTGTACCGCCCGAAGGAGCACCATCGCATCTGCTCGCGATATGGGCGGCGGATGTTTCCTATGCACGAGTTCTACTTCAAAGAGGCTCGGCTCAGGTTACCGTTCTCCGCCTTTCATCTGGGGCTCTTCGATTGGTTGCGCTTGGCCCCATCCCAACTTCACCCCAACGCCTTGGCCTTCATCCGTGCCTTCGAGGTGGTGTGCTTCTACCTCGAGGTGGAGCCCACGGTACCGTTGTTTTTCCGTGTCTTCCACTTACAGTGCCAGTCGGTGAATGGCCGCCAGGGATGAGTCTCATTTAAACAGTCGACCAAGCTCTTCAAGGCGTATAGTGATTCCGTCAAGGATTTCAAAAGTCAGTTCTTCCTCGTTAAACCGATCACACAGCAGGGCTCGGATACTCTCTTCACCGAGGGCGAGCGAATGGTAGACGGCCAGCGGTTCCTCGCGTGGCTTCTCAAGATACATCTGTTGTGGACCGCGGAGCATTTCAACCGAGGTACGGATAGGTATATCGTACGAGCGGGGACCCTCGACGAGAAAGATATGGCCGCTTATTTGAAAATAGTCGCCTTTGTGCGGGCCCTTCCTCCGTCGAAGCTGGTGACGCCTGATGGTCGATACATCCTCGACGCGCAGGGGAACGTGCGAACCAAGAAGCGGCTGATTAATACTAAGACCCTGCTCGGTTTCGCCACCGGGGCGGCCGCTCTGGATTATCTAGGTAGGGATGTTTCTTTTCTCCCCGTGGTCGGGTGTTCTGGCCGTTGCTAACTCTTTCTTTGTTTTTGTAGCGAATATGTCTTCTGTCGAGGAGCGGGTGAAGCAGTTGCGCGCTACCAGGAATGTCGTGGTCCCGAGGACGCGGGTGAGTCAGTTGGTCGGACAGGAGGTTGCGACACCGAGAGGGCAGAGTTCGTCCTCTTCGCCTCAAGGGAGTCAGTCTCCCACGTCTCAGGGAGCAGTGAAAAGGCCGAGATCCGAGGAGCCCCGTGGTTTGGTAGATCTGACGGTTGGCTCGGCCGAGGAAGGTTACATCGTCCCGCCTTGCCATCAGCATCCGGGATATTTTCATGGTGCTCGATCTCCTACTGTCTCCGCTGGGGAGGTGAAGGTTGTCCGCCAGGCCGATCGAGAGTATCGTCGACGTGTCCTGGCGGAGGATTTGGCTGCGATGATGCGAATGTTCACGACGGCTCTTGTGCTGAACGAGGAGGGATGTTCCGCCGCCGAGTTGTCCAAATTGCAGGGGGGCCTTACCTTTATGCAGTCGCGGTTGGCCAAGCTTACTGAGGAATTGGAGAAGAGTCAGAAGGATGTCGCTGACTAGCGTAAACGAGCAGAGGGCGCTGAAGGGAAGGTGACCTCGCTGGAGGAGAAGTTGGGGGAGGCAACGGCCGAGGTGCAGGCGCTGAAAGTCCGTATGGAAGTTTTGGATAGTGCACTTCATCCGGCCGAGGACGAGACAAAGGGGGATCAACGGTTAATCACCCGTGCTGATCTGGTTGCCCGTATTCGGGTGCTGGAAGGTGATTGTTTGGAGGCTGTCGAGGTCGGGTTCAAGAACGCTGTCGAGCAGATTCAAGTTGCCAACCCCGGCGTCGCGCTGGTCGTGGATGGGATCGGGCTGTATCACGAGATCTTCGACGGGAAGGTGGTCGATCCCTATCTTGTCGTTCCCGAGGAGGTCCCCGTGGTTGCTGATCAGGAGGATGAGGTAGCATAAGTTGTCGGGCCTGCGTGCTCGTTGTTTTTATGGCATGCGTGCTGATATTTGTGACTTGTCTTTCTTTGGGTCTGCGTGCTCTGTTTGTGTAACATTAACTACTGGGCTGGTGCCCACTTTTTGCTTAATATATTCTTGTCATTAACTACTGGGCTGGTGCCCGCTTTTTGCTTAATATATTGTGAATTTTCTAAGTGTGCGCTCGGTCTTTGCATGATGTTTATGCTCGTTTTTCGTATTTATTTGTTTACTTGAATGCTTTTGGCGCGCATGCCTCGACATGCTCTTGGTCTGTTCGGGTGTTAGCTAGACAAACTTGTTACCGGTGGTGAAGGGAACCGGCTGGTTTGGCCGGCGATGTAGCCGGGCCGTTTCGGGGGTAGTTCTCCCCGTGGCGTGGACGTCCCATCGCGAGCTGGGTGTCCTGCCGATTTTGGTACGGCGGCGGGGGGTCTCGGTCGAGGTGTTCCTTGCCGAGCAAGGTCGTCTGCCCGCGCACACAAGAGGCAGGGCTTGCTTTTCTTTGGTCGCTAGTGGACGTGGGGGTGTGCGGTGGTACCATGCCGCCCCCCAGTGGTCGGGACGATGGGTCGTCGCGGGTAGTGTTCTAATTGTAGTACCGCTTAAGCTTCGCGGCGTTCCAAGGTTGAGCTAGTTGTTCACCGTGCAGGTTTTCGAGGTAATAGGCCCCGTGCTCCGTTTTGTCCCGGACTCGGTAAGGGCCTTCCCAATTCGCAGCCAGTTTGCCCTCGTGGGAGTCTTTCTGGTTTCTGCGTAGAACTAAGTCGCCTGTTTGAAAATTCGTGTTTTAGGACTTTGTTGTTGTGGCAAAGTGTGACTTGTTGCTTCAGCCGGGCTTATCGGAGGGCTGCCCCTGACCGGATTTCCTCGACGGGGTCGAGCTCTTCTCGGAGGGCGCCGTCGTTGTCGTCGGTGCCCAGGGGAGCTTCCGTTTGTCGGGATGGTTCGCGTATTTCAACGGGTATCACGGCCTCGGTTCCGTACGTGAGGCGAAATAGGGTTTCCCCCGTGGTTGAGTGGGGAGTGGTGCGGTATGCCCAGAGGACGTTGTGGAGCTCTTCGACTCATGCTCGTTTGGCGTCGCCGAGTTTTCGTCTGAGTCCCCTGAGTATGACTCTGTTCGCCGATTCCGCCTGGCCGTTTGTCTGAGGGTGTTCGACCGAGGCAAAGTGGTGTTTGGTTCCGAGTTTGGTGACGAAGTCGCAGAAGTTTTTGTCCGTGAATTGTGTGCCGTTGTCGGTGGCGATGGCGAGTGGGACCCCGAATCTGGCGAGGATATTGCGTTTGTAGAATCGGAGTATGTTGTGGGCGGTGATTTTGGCCAGAGCTTCGGCCTCGATCCATTTGGTGAAGTAGTCAACTCCCACGATGAGGTACTTGTTCTGGTAGGACCCTAAGGGGAAGGGCCCGAGGATGTCCAGCCCCCACCAGGCGAATGGCCATGGAGATGAGAGGGGCGTGAGGTCGGCTGGGGGCGAGGTGCATGTCCCCGTGTCGTTGACATTTGTCACATCGTTTGACGTGTTCCTTCGCGTCGGATTGCATTGATGGCCAGTAATAGCCTGCTCGTAGGGCCTTTCGTGCTAGGGATCTTCCGCCGAGGTGTTGCGCGTTGATGCCTTCGTGGATTTCCTCTAGAACGGCTGCGCTCTGGGACTTATCTATGCATTTGAGGAGTGGGATTGTGAAGCCTCGGCGGTACAGTCGTCCTTCGAGGAGAACGTACGAGCAGGCGCGTCGTCTGGTTGCGCTAGCCTCTCCAGGGTTGGCCGGAAGGTGGCCGGTGCTGAGATAGGTGTGGAGCAGGGTCATCCAGCAGTCAGTATCCTCGACGATGTTGATGTCGAGGGGGGTGGTGGTCGCGCTGGTACTTGGTTGCGACAAGATCTCTTGAATGACCGACTTGTGGCCGCTTCGCTTTTTGGTGCTTGCCAGTTTGGAGAGGATGTCGGCGCGGGTGTTCTGCTCGCGAGGGACGTGCTGAATCTCTGCTGTGTCGAAACCTCGCAGTTTTTCGGTGATGAGCGCGAGGTATTCGGCGAGGTTTTCATTCTTTGCTTGATATTCGCCTCGGACTTGCGAAGCGACTAGCTGGGAATCTGTGTAGATTCGGATGTCCCTGGCTCCCAGGTCGGATGCCAGGCGAAGGCCGGCCAGAAACGCTTCGTACTCGGCCTGGTTGTTGGTCGTCGGGAAGGCCAGCGTGAGAGAGACTTCGATGACCGTACCTTCGTCGTTGTCGAGGACGATGCCGGCGCCGCTCCCCGTGGAGTTGGAGGAGCCATCCACAAAAATGGTCCAGATGTGGTTCCTGGCGGTGGGGTCGGGCGGTGTGGTCACCTCGGCGACGAAATCGGCCAAGGCTTGAGCCTTGATGGCGTGCCGGCCCTCGTAGGTGATATCGAACTCAGAGAGTTCTAGCGACCATTTCAGCATGCGTCCGACCATGTCGGGGCGGCCGAGGAGCTGGCGAATGGGCTGATCGGTGCGGAGCATGATGGCGTGTGCGAGAAAATAATGCCGGAGTCGACGTGCTGCTGTTATGAGGGCTAGGGCGACCTTCTCGATCAGCTGGTATCGGATTTCTGGGCCATGGAGAGCTTTGCTAGTAAAGTAGATGGGCTTTTGGCCCTCCCCGGATTCGCTGACGAGGACGGCGTTGACGGCTTCGTTGGCCACGGTCAGATATAAGTATAGGGTTCCGCCCGTCACGGGACGTGTCAGCACTGGTGGTTCGGATAAGACGCGTTTGAGGTGGCAAAGGTCTTTCTCGCATTCGTCCGTCCATTCGAACTTGGTCACCTTCCTGAGCAGTTTGAAGAATGGGAGGGCGTGCTGGGCCGACTTGGCAATGAATCGTGAAAGGGAGGCAAGCACGCCGTTGAGGGACTGGATGGCCTTCTTCGTGGTGGGCGTGCTCATATTGGAGAAGGCGTGGCATTTGTCCGGATTGGCTTCGATCCCCCGTTCGGTCAAGTAGTAGCCGAGGAATTTACCGGCGCAGACGCCGAAGGTGCACTTCTCCGGGTTGAAGCGCATGCGGCACGACCTTGCGGTCTCGAAGACCTTCCGGAGGTGTGCCGTGTGGTCGTCCTCCGTGCCAGATTTGACGATCATGTCGTCCATGTATACTTCGAGCATGTCTCCGATTTCGTCGTGGAAGACGCGGTTCATCATCCGCTGGTACGTCGCCCCGGCGTTTTTGAGGCCGAAGGGCATCACGTTATAATAGTAATTGCCCGACGCCGTCATGAAGGTCGTGGCCTGTTTATCGTGTTCGTCCATCGGGATCTAATTGTATCCCAAGTACGCGTCCATGAAGGACAAGAGCTTGAAGCCCGCGGAGTTGTCGACGAGCTTGTCGATGTTGGGAAGGGGGTAGGCGTCCTTAGTACATGCCCGATTGAGATCAGTATAGTCAACACACATGCGCCATTTTCCATTATTCTTTTTAACGAGTACAACATTGGACAGCCAGGTTGAATACTGGGCTTCCGAAATAAAGTTTGCCTCTAGGAGGTCTTTTACAGCTTTTTCGGCCGCTGCCGATTTTTCGAGGGATTGGCGACGCCGGCGTTGCACAATGGCCTTTGCGGTCGGGTTGATGGACAACTGGTGGCAGGCGACCTCGGGGTCGAGTCCGGGCATTTCTGTGGCGCTCCAGGCGAAGAGGTCGGCGTTCTCGCGGAGGCAGGCTTGGAGCTGTCATTTCACGAGGTCTGAGAGTCTGACGCCTATCCTCACGGTTCTGCTCGTGTCTTCCCCGAGGGGGATGAGTTCGAATTCTCCGTCCGGGATGGGGCACGCTGGGTGTGAGGGCTGCCCGTTGACTTCGCTGGTCTTCGTTTCGTGGTCGAGCTCGTCGGTGAAGCGACTGTCGAGTTCAACGGATCCGACTAGCTCCGTTGGTTCGCCCTTTGGCGTTGTTTTTGACGTTTTCTTCTTGGTCGTTGGAGCGATGGAGTCTAGGCCTTTCAGCGCAGCCTCAAAACATCTTCGGGCGGCCTCGATGTCTCCGTTAAGGGTCACCACGGCCCCCCGTCTTGTGTAGTATTTCATCTTCAGGTGGACGGTGGAGGGTACCGCGGTGAGTTCTGCTATCGTCGTCCTGCCCAGGATGCAGTTATAGAGGGATGGGCATTCGATGACTAAGAAGCGGATGCTGATTTCCCTAGCTGTTTCCTCTTCTCCGAAGGTGACTTTCAATTCCACGTATCCCCAAGGTCTCGTCGTCGTTCAGTTGAACCCTTGAAGGTCGGAGCCTACGTAGGGGGAGAGGTTGGATTCGTCGAGCTGGAGAGTTGTGAACAGGTGTGAGTACATGATGTCAACCGAGCTTCCGCCGTCGACGAGGAGACGTCTGACGTTGAAGTTCTCCATCCGTGCACGTATGAGCAGGGGTATGTTGGAGTTGGGGGATCCCCCAGGGAGTTCCTCGAGGTAAAATGTGATCGGGTTGGAGCGGCCTCGGAATTTCTCGAGCGTGCTCATTTTGCCAGAGTTGTTCGCGATGAGTTCGTCAAATTTTCTCTTCACGGATCCTATGGACAGACTCCTCGTGGCTCCATCAGATATGACCATGGCTCTGGGGAAGTACTCCCACCGGCTGGTTGGTCGGATTGGCTCGTCGATTAGGTCGGGTCCTTCGGGGAGACCGAATTCTCTGCCCGTGAACCAGTCCTCGGGGCGGCTGACACACAGCGCGACCTGGAGCCTGCTGTTGTCCTCTGGAGAGGGGAGTTCCTCGACTTTCTTGGCTTCTGGGGCCTCTTGCCTTGGTGGTTCGCCTCCTCGGGTGTATCTCTTCAGGTGACCGTCTTTGATCAAAATTTCGATCGCGTCTTTGAGATGGATGCAGTCTTCTGTCACGTGCCCATGGCTCCTGTGGAATCGGCAGTATTTCGATTTGTCCACATTGGGTTTGGGGGGTGTTGGTCGCGGAAAACGGACACCTCCTTGCACGAATTCGATTTTGGCGCATTCGGCCAGTATGCGCTCGCGTGAAGTGACTAAGGCCGTGTACTCTGTGAACCTGCCGGCTGGGCCGCGCGGTTCACGTTGTTCGCGAGGCTCGCGGGGGCGGTCTTCTCGACGGCGGTCTCCTCCTCGTCCATGGCTCGAGGCTCCGTCGTCTCGGTGCCCGCGGGGGGCCTCCCTGTCTCGGGTGTCTCGGGCAGAGTTGGCCGCTTGTGTTTCTTCAAATCGGATGTAATGCGCGGCTCTGTCGAGGAAATCTTGGAGGGACGTTGGCCGGTGTATGCCTACGGTCTCGTAGAACTTGGAGTCGTGGCGCAGACCTTGTTCCATTAAGTAGTGTTTCATCTCGTCTAACATCGTCACCTGTACTGCTTCCCGAGTGAATCTTTCGATGTACTTTCGGATAGGTTTGTCGGGGCCCTGGATGATCGCCTCGAGGACTGCTTCTGTCTTCGGGTGGCGTTGGGACGCCGTAAAGTGTTTGGAGAACAGGTCCTTCAAGACTCTCCACGATGTCACTGATTCGGGCTCCAGACTTTTATACCAGTTCATGGCGCCCTTCCTCAGAGTCGTCGGGAAGAGCCTGCACTTGATGGCCCCCCGGACGTTTCGGTAATCGAGCATGGCCTCGATGTCCTCCAGGTGGTCGTCCGGGTCGGATGTGCCGTCGTACGTCGACAGCGTCGGGGGCTTCTCCATCCCTTGGGGTATGGGGGAAGCCATGATCTCCCGGGACAGCGGGGTGCGGTAATCGTCCTCGTCGCTGGGTGCCGGGGACCGATGGGGGGACGAGCCGTTCAAGACAGGGCCCTGGTTTCGAGTTCTCGACCTCCTGCCTGAGTTGTCGCCTCGGGGATCCCCGGTCGGGATCGCCGTGGTGCTTTGGTTCCGCTCGCGAACTTGTCTTGCTGGGGACCTGGTGCATTCTCGCGCTACATGTGCGCGGTGCCTCTCCAGCCGTGGTCGGCGATTTCTGGGTCCAGGTGAGGGACTCCTCGAACCTCCGTTCCGGTCTTCCCGAAGGGGGTACCTCGGAGGGTCGACGCGTTCCAATGCTCCAATTCTCGCGTTTTGCTGGGCCAGCAGCTGGTTCGTCTGGTTGATGGCCGCAAAGAGGGCGGCCACCGTCGGGTCTGCTCCCGCCGGGATGGGAACGGGTTGGAATGCTGGCGGACCTGGGGGCCGGTGGTCGGCCTGAAGAGGCCGCTCCGCGGATGACGGCGAGGCAGTTTGGCCGTCCCTCTCGTCGGTTTCCGCCGGACGCGTCGTTTCCATCTGCTTGTTTCCGTTGGTGGCGACGTTGAGCGCGAGGTCGTGCGGAGTGCCGTCGCGGTGTGGGCTAGCCATGATTGTGGAGTATTGGTGAAACTTTGGTTTTCTGCTCGGAGTAACGGGGAAGTTTCTGTTCCCACAGACGGCGCCACTGATCTGACCTGATCAGAAGGGGATCACGGGCCGGCCACACTCTATTGGACTGCTGCGTGCTCACCAGTGTTGAGGAGAAAAAAGGGGGGTATACATGCAAAACACTCTGATGCCAAAGTAAGGAATTGGGCAGAGCGAGAGCAAAGTATAGAAATTGGGCAAGAAGTGAATTACCTGACCCTCTTGAGGAAGAGGGTATTTATAGAGAGACCCCAGCGTTGGGCCAACGGTCATTTGAGATGATCTGGATGACCAGGCCCAACCCTAATGACTGTTAGGGCTTACGTGGCATAGTGAAGACCAGGATGTGGTCTTCGCCCTAGTCCAACTGCTCCTAGATCTCCGGAGAGTGGGTTTGACCTGCTCTTTCGGAGGTGGGCAGTTGGTTGATGACGCGTCCCCCGTAGGGGAGCACGTGGAGAACGTGCGCCGGGCACGTTGTCCTCCCCGCGGAGGGGAGTTCGCGAGGTTGGGGAGGAACCAAGGTCTCGCTTCGATGCGACGGGCTGTGTCCTGTTCGGCCGATAAGAGGGAACAACGAGATGTCGTGGGACGCGTCGCCTGTGTTCGGTGGCGGGTTCTGCCCATCCTGCGGGACGCGCGTGCCCGGCATGGCCAATTCGCTTATTGGGCCGTGCGTGGTATTGGGCTGGGCCGAGGTCGGGCCCAGACTAGAACAATAATATTTTTGGAATAAAAGAAAATGAGGATTTATTTGGGATTAAGGGCAACTTGGTATTTTTGGTGAAAATAGAATTGGAAGAGGGAAGAAGCACGCTTGGAAGAACACGGAAGAAGGAGGAGAATGAACAAGGGGAGGAACACGGTTCAGCAAGCTTGAGGAAATCATCAAGGCGGTGAAATCGCGAAGCTTCATCATCATCAATCTTCATTTTGAGGTAAGGGGGGGGGGGGATTAATCGATCAAATTGGTTTATGCATGAAATTGGTAGAAAAGGGGAAAATCCCTAATCCCCGTAGATAACGATTGTTTGATGTTGTCTGAACTTGCATGTTGCTGTAGTTATCATGTTGGATTGTGTTAATTTCATTGCATGTGGCTGTGAGAGTCGTTTTGAGAGCGGTTGGGGTTTTCGGGTGGATTCGAAGTTATACCTGAAGTTGGTAATTGCGTAGATGTAAGTGTTACCGAGCAGAACTGAGTTAGATGTTATAATCGGGTGGTGGAACGAGTTACTGGTGTAATGGGGTTTGGCTTGGGAATAGAATCGACTGAGCTCGGAGTGCGTTGCCGACTCTGAGCTGAGAGCTGTTTTCTGCAGAATTCGCGTGCATTCACTGGGCGAATGGGGGCGAGCCTTCGTCAGGCTTCACCGGGCAAACTGGGCAGTGAATGTTGCCTTTTTGCTTCTGTTTGACTTTGCTAGGGGTTTCGCCGGGCGAGTCCCAGCGAGTGTTTGCTGCGGGGCTTCGCCAGGCGAATGGCAGCAAACATGACAGAATTCTAGGCAATTTTGTGTTGTGTTATTTCGTGCTTGTACCGTTAGACCTCTGTTGGTCATGGGTGATTCTGAGTTAACAGGGCAATGTTGTGTGCATGTGTGAACACGGGAACGTGATTTCTCGTAGTATTCGTATAGTTGATTGAGTGTATGATAGGTATTATGTGTGTTGGTGATATGGTGTGGGAACCTTGAATTGTGGCATGTGATACCTGAGATATGTGATAGATGTGATCTGTGGATTATGTGCATCGTGTGTGCTATTATTTGTTGTGGTGCATTGTGTTATGCATAGCATGTGAAGGGGTTGATCATACTGCTCGGTGGGGCGTATGAAATAAACTCAGGCTCCGAAAAAGAGTGGATGCAAGGGTTGATCATATTGCTCGGTGGGGCATATGAGATATGCTCAGTGGGGATAGATCGTTGCCTAGGGTGGCCCGAGTGATCTATCCGGGTTCGATGATGAACCGTGAGTCTGTACCGCATTTCATGTGTCGAGTTGCATGTGTTGCATAGTGAGTTGTGTATGTGTCGTGATTGTTAATGATGGGACAGTAGGTCCGGATATGTAGTATATGAAATAATTGATTTATTATTTTCTACCTTTTATTTCATGTATGTTTATACCGTTATTATTTGATCGAGATTCTCACCCCTTTGTTGTTGTTGTTGTGGTCTGTGCTTCTTCGGAAGTGCAGACAATCCAGGTGTTTAGCTAGCTCGGATTGTGGCGTCGTTGTAGGATATGATCTGATACGTAACACCGGGGCTTTTGGGAGTTTGTTGTCACTTATTGTTTATGTGTGCCCATGTGGCGTATCTTTCTTTTGTGAATATGTGATGATGCATGATGGATATACATGTTTTTGGGCAATTGGCCGACTTTTGTGTGTGTATATATATATATATATATATATATATATATATATATATATATATATATATATATATATATATATATATATATATATATATATATATATATATATATATATATATATATATATATATATATATATATATATATATATATATATATATATATATATATATATATATATATATATATATATATATATATATATATATATATATATATATATATATATATATATATATATATATATATATATATATATATATATATATATATATATATATATATATATATATATATATATATATATATATATATATATGCATGTTATGTGGTGTATGACAGACATATTCTTATTTTCCGCTGCAATGTTACTGAAAATGGTTTTTGAGAAATGTTATGTGGAATTTTGTGGAAAAATTGTGACATCCCGTAAGTGGGAGAAACTCTGATATGTGTTTATTTTAATCGTTTTATTTCATTTTGGGAAACGGGGTGTTACAAGTTGGTATCAGAGCAGGTCGGTCCGTCCGGCCAGTGTAGTGTTTTGAGTCTGTCTGTAGGATAGAGTTGGTTGTTTTCTGTTAACCTGGATTTTTATTGTGAAGTAGTATGGCTGGGAGGAATTACGCGGCGTTGGTTGCGGCTATGCAAGCTATGGCGCAAGTGGTTGCTAATCAGAACCACGCTACAGGTGCGCAGTTCAGAGATTTGGCGCAGTTTCAAAGTAACAAGCCGCCGACATTCCAAGAAGGAATTTTGGATCCGGAAGCTGCTCAGAAGTGGTTGAAGGCGATAGAGAAGATATTCAGAACGATGGGTTGCAATGATGAGCAGAAGGTGAGGTTCGGTATCACATGTTAGAGGGCGAAGCTGAAGCTTGGTGGGACAACAGCCGCCAAAGGTTGGAGACTGCTGGGACTCCGATTACCTGGGATGTTGTTCGCACTGGATTTCTGGAGAAGTACTTCCCTGAAGATATCAGAAGTGCCAAGGAGATTGAGTTTCTGGAACTGAAGCAGGGAAATATGACGGTGGCGGAGTATGCCGCTAAGTTTGAAGAATTGGTACAGTATTGTTCCCACTATAATACTGATGGAGCGATGACCTCCAAATGTTTGAAGTTCGAAAATGGATTGCGTCCAGAAGTGAAGATGGGAATAGCTTGTCAGAAGATTAGGGATTATCCTGAGCTGATAAGCAGGAGCCGGATTTATGACAATAATAACCGGGAAAGGATTGCGCATTACAAAGCTGCTAATGACCGTAAGGGTAAGCAAAGGTTCGGTGGAACTCCTTACAGTGTTCCTACTGGTAAGGGAAAGTTCAAAGGTGCTAATGATAAGAAGCCAAGAGAGGGGAGAGCGGTTGCTGGAGGGAAATGTTTTAGGTGTGGGGACTTGGGTCATCGTGCCGGTGATTGTCCTCTTGAAGAGAAAAAGTGTTTCAAGTGTGGCAAGTCAGGCCACGTGGTAGCTAATTGTCGGGTCGCCATGCCTACATGCTACAACTGTGGTGAGAAAGGCCATATCAGTACTCATTGTGGGAAACCGAAGTCAACTCAGGTGCCACAGACCAGCGGCAAAGTGTTTGCATTAGTAGGAACTCAAGCTACTGGTGATGATCGTTCTATACGAGGTACTTGTTTCATCAATAATGTTCCCTTGTCTTCTATGATTGATACGGGTGCGACCCACTCGTTTATCTCTGTGGATTGTGTGAAGAGGTTAAGTTTGGTGCCGACTACTCTTGAGCGGCAGATGACTATTGAGACTCCCTCGATTGGTTCAGTGACTACTTTGCTTGTGTGTTTGAAGTGTCCACTGACTATCTTTGGCCGAGATTTTGGTGTGGATTTGATTTGCTTGCCTCTTGGTAAGTTGGATGTTATTCTGGGTATGAACTGGTTGGAGTTCAACCGAGTTTACATCGACTGTTTCCGGAAAGTGTTATTGTTTTTTACTCCAGAGGAAGAAGCGTTGGCATATTCGTTGTCCCGTAAGGAATTGAGAACCTTGTTGGAAGATGAAGCACATGTGTTTGCTTTATTTGCATCACTGTCTGTTGACAACAAGGCGGTGTTGGATGAGTTAGTTGTGGTGAATGAGTTTCCGGAGGTGTTCCCGGATGATATTACAGAATTGCCTCCGAAGAGAGAAGTTGAGTTTAGCATTGATCTGGTACCTGGTACGAGGCCTATTTCTATGGCGCCGTACAGGATGTCGGCAGTGGAATTGGCCGAGTTGAAATCTCAGATTGGAGAGTTACTGGATAGAAAGTTTATCAGACCAAGTGTGTCGCTGTGGGGAGCTCCAGTGTTGTTAGTGAAGAAGAAAGACGGTAGCATGCGGTTGTGCATTGATTACCGTCAGTTGAACAAAGTGACCATCAAGAACAAGTATCCTCTTCCAAGGATCGATGATTTGATGGATCAATTGTGGGGGCTCGTGTGTTTAGTAAGATCGACTTGAGGTCGGGCTATCATCAGATAAGAGTTAAGGAAGGTGATATTCAGAAGACGGCGTTTAGAACTCGATATGGACATTACGAGTATGCAGTGATGCCTTTCGGAGTGTCTAATGTGTCGGGTGTGTTTATGGAATATATGAACTGTATCTTCCATTCTTATTTGGACCAGTTCATTGTCGTGTTCATTGATGACATACTGATTTACTCTAAGTCTGAGGGAGAGCATGCAGAACATTTGAGGATTGCTTTGCAAGTGTTGAAGGATAATAAATTGTTTACTAAGTTATCGAAGTGTGAGTTCTGGTTGAAGACTGTGAGTTTTCTGGGGCATGTTATTTCGGGTGATGGTGTTTCAGTAGACCCTTCGAAAGTTAGTGCGGTGTTACAATGGGAACCACTGAAGACGGTAACAGAGGTTAGACGCTTCTTAGGTTTAGCTGGTTATTACCGAAGATTTATTGAGGGCTTTTCCAGATTGGCTTTGCCATTGACTCAGTTGACGAGGAAAGACCAAGTGTTTGTGTGGGATGCTGCTTGCGAAGAGATTTTTGAGGAGCTGAAAAAGAGATTGACTTCAACTCCGGTGTTGGTGTTACCGAATCCACGTGAACCTTTTGTGGTGTATTGCGATGCGTCCAAGTTGGGCTTGGGAGGAGTTCTTATACAGAGGGGAAAAGTGGTAGCTTATGCGTTGCGGAAATTGAGGGTGCATGAGCGGAATTATCCTACTTATGATCTTGAGTTGGCTGCGGTTGTTTTGTGTTGAAAATTTGGAGACACTATTTGTATGGTTCAAGATTTGAGGTGTTCAGCGACCACAAGAGTTTGAAGTATCTGTTTGATCAGAAAGAGTTTAATATGAGGCAGAGAAGATGTTTGGAATTCTTGAAAGATTATGATTTCAGTTTGAGTTATCACCCGGGGAAAGTGAATGTGGTTGCAAATGCACTGAGCAGGAAGGAAATTCATATGTCAGCTTTGATGGTAAAAGAGATGGAGCTTATTGAGCAGTTCAGAAATTTGAGCATGGTTTGCGAGATTTCAACGGATTGTGTGATGTTGGGTAAGTTGCAAGTGCACAATGATTTCTTGGATATAATAAGAGAACCTCAGAATTTAGATGTGAAACTTGTAGATTTGATGCGTGAGGCCGGAAGTGACTCCGGTAGTGATTTCAAGTTGGATAATGCGGGTGTGCTGAGATTTCGGGGCAGAATTTGTGTGCCGGATAATGATGAGTTGAGGAAGTCGATTTTGGCCGAAGGACATCGTAGTAGCCCGAGTGTTCATCCAGGAGCTACAAAGATGTACCCGGATTTGAAAAAGTTGTTTTGGGTGGTCGGGCATGAAAAAGGACATTGCTCGTTATGTGTATGCTTGTTTGGTATGTCAGAAATCGAAGGTGGAGCATCAGAGACCTTCTGGGATGATGCAACTGTTAGAGATCCCGGTTTGGAAGTGGGATTGTATCACTATGGATTTTGTCACGGGTTTGCCGAATACGGAGAGAGGCTTTGATGCCATTTGGGTGATTGTGGATCGGCTTATGAAGTCTGCACACTTTGTGCCGATTAGCATTAGCTTTCCGTTGGAGAAGCTAGCAGAGATCTATGTTCGGGTGATTGTAAAATTGCATGGTGTGCCGTTGAGTATTGTGTCGGATAGAGATCTGAGGTTCACCTCTGAATTTTGGAAGAGTTTGCAAGAGGCATTGGGTACTGAGTTGAAACTGAGTTCAGCTTATCATCCGCAGATGGATGGGCAGTCAGAGAGGACTATTCAGACTCTAGAGGATTTGTTGCGGGCTTGTGTGTTAGAGAAAGGTGGTACGTGGGATACTCATTTGCCATTGGTTAAGTTCACGTACAACAACAGTTACCATTCCAGTATCGGGATGGCACCGTTTGAGGCTCTTTATGGTAGGAGGTGCAGAACTCCGTTATGTTGGTATGAGTAAGGGGAAAATGTAGTGTTGGGACCAGAGTTGGTACAGCAGACTACTGAGACAGTACAGATGATTCGTGAGAAGATGAAAGCATCTCAGGATCGGCAGAAGAGTTATTATGATAACCGCAGGAAAGAGTTAGAATTCAGTGAGGGTGACCATGTATTTTTGAGGGTTAACCCAGTGACGGGTGTTGGACATGCATTGAAGTCCAAGAAGTTGGATCCGAAGTTTATCGGGCCGTATCAGATTTTGCAGAGGATTGGTACCATGGCTTATAGGGTGGCGTTGCAGCCGGAGCTTTCGAACTTGCATGACGTGTTCCACGTGTCACAACTTCAGAAGTATGTACCCGATCCGTCTCATGTGATTCAGAGAGACGGAGTCCAAGTTAGAGAGAATCTGACTGTGGAGACGTTGTCGTTGAAGATCGAGGATCGCAAGATGAAGCGACTCAGAGGGAAAGAGATACTGTTGGTGAGAGTGGCTTGGGGAGGTGCTGCGGGAGGCAGTGTGACCTGGGAACTAGAGAGCAGGATGCAGGACGCGTATCCCGAGCTGTTTCCATCAGGTATTTTCGAGGACGAAAATAATTAAAGTGGGGGAGAGTTGTAACGCCCATTTTTAATTATTTAGTCTTCCCGTATTACTTTGTTTTCGGTGGATTAAGCGTGGGGTTTGGCTCGAGGATTTGAGTTCCATAATATTAGAAAATATGACTAATAATAATAATGGTATGATAATTAATAGTGTTGATACTATTATTATTAATATTATCGTTATTATTATCATATTTAAAATATTAGTGAAAATTAAACTTATGGACTTAAGAAAATAAGAAAAATGATATTATTATTAATAATATTTTTGGAATAAAAGAAAATGAGGATTTATTTGGGATTAAGGACAACTTGGTATTTTTGGTGAAAATAGAATTGGAAGAGGGAAGAAGCACGCTTGGAAGAACACGGAAGAAGGAGGAGAATGAACAAGGGGAGGATCACGGTTCAGCAAGCTTGAGGAAATCATCAAGGCGGTGAAATCGCGAAGCTTCATCATCATCAATCTGCATTTTGAGGTAAGGGGGGATTAATCGATCAAATTGGTTTATGCATGAAATTGGTAGAAAAGGGGAAAATCCCTAATCCCCATAGATAACGATTGTTTGATGTTGTTTGAACTTGCATGTTGGTGTAATTATCGTGTTGGATTGTGTTAATTTCATTGCATGTGGCTGTGAGAGTCATTTTGAGAGCGGTTGGGGTTTCCGGGTGGATTCGAAGTTATACCCGAAGTTGGTAATTGCATAGATGTAAGCGTTACTGAGCAGAACTGAGTTAAATGTTATAATCGGGTGGTGGAACGAGTTACTGGTGTAATGGGGTTTGGCTTGGGAATAGATCGGCTGAGCTCGGAGTGTGTTGCCGACTCTGAGCTGAGAGCTGTTTTCTGCAGAATTCGCGTGCATTCGCTGGGCAAATGGGGAAGAGCGTTCGACAGGCTTCGCCGGGAGAACTGGGCAGCAAATGTTGCCTTTTTGCTTCTGTTTGACTTCGCTAGGGGTTTCGCCGGGCGAGTCCCAACGAGTGTTCGCTGCGGGGCTTTGTCAGGCGAATGGCAGCGAACATGACAGAATTCTGGGCAATTTTGTGTTGTGCTATTCCATGCTTGTACCGTTAGACCTCTGTTGGTCGTGGGTGATTCTGAGAGTTAACAGGGCACTGCTGTGTGCATGTGTGAACGCGGGAACGTGATTCCTCATAGTATTCGTATAGTTGATTGAGTGTATGATAGGTATTATGTGTGCTGGTGATATGGTGTGGGAACCTTGAATTGTGGCATGTGATACCTGAGATATGTGATAGATGTGATCTGTGGATTATGTGCATCGTGTGTGCTATTATTTGTTGTGGGTCATTGTGTTATGCATAGCATGTGAAGGGGTTGATCATACTGCTCGGTGGGGCGTATGAAATAAACTCAGGCTCTGAAAAGGAGTGGATGCGGGGGTTGATCATATTGCTCGGTGGGGCATATGAGATATACTCAATGGGGATAGATCGTTGCCTAGGGTGGCTCGAGTGATCTATTCGGGTTCGATGATGAACCGTGAGTCGGTATCGCATTTCATGTGTCGAGTTGCATGTGTTGCATAGTGAGTTGTGTATGTGTCGTGATTGTTAATGATGGGACAGTAGGTCCGGATATGTGGTATATGAAATAATTGATTTATTATTTTCTGCCTTTTATTTCATGTATGTTTATATCGTTATTATTTGATCGAGATTCTCACCCCTTTGTTGTTGTTGTTGTTGTGGTCTGTGCTTCTTCAGAAGTGCATACAATCCAGGTGTTTAGCTAGCTCGGATTGTGGCGTCGTTGTAGGACATGCTCTGATACGTAACACTGGGGCTTTTGGGAGTTTGTTGTCACTTATTGTTTATGTGTGCCCGTGTGGCGTATCTTTCTTTTGTGAATATGTGATGATGCATGATGGATATACATGTTTTTGGGCAATTTGCCGACTTTTGTATATATATATATATATATATATATATATATATATATATATATATATATATATATATATATATATATATATATATATATATATATATATATATATATATATATATATATATATATATATATATATATATATATATATATATATATATATATATATATATATATATATATATATATATATATATATATATATATATATATATATATATATATATATATATATATATATATATATATATATATATATATATATATATATATATATATATATATATATATATATATATATATATATATATATATATATATATATATATGCATGTTATGTGGTGTATGACAGACAAATTCTTATTTTCCGTTGCAATGTTACTGAAAATGATTTTTGAGAAATGTTATGTGGAATTTTGTGGAAAAATTGTGACATCCCGTAAGTGGGAGAAACTCTGATATGTGTTTATTTTAATTGTTTTATTTCATTTTGGGAAACAGGGTGTTACACCGCTCGTCACACGGGGTCGGCCCAATCCATCTCTCCGTCGTGGAGGGCCTAGCTCATCACGCTGGGAGCACTTAAGCGTCTCCCCATGGACACCAACCTTAGGATCTATGACATTTTGATATTAATGATTATAGGAATACCTTGACGAATATAATTAGAAAGATATTTAGACAATGACAACGATAATTCTAAAATACAAAAGTGTATAGACAAGTGTTTGACACTGGTTGACTTGTGGATTATTCTCAACCGGTACTCGTAATGTCTTGAAAACTCTTCGAATGGGGATAAAAAGAGATAATCTTCTTATAGCATGATATATTTGAGATCATAGCCTAAATATAGAATGACGATCATTTAGAATTCTCATTATTTCGAAATAGATTATCTTGATATTAACTTATATTTAAGCACATATTCATTTAAATAATTAATTATTAAATATAATTAATTATTTTATTTACTTACTCGACCGATTAAGAATCTTATATATATATATATATATATATATATATATATATATATATATATATATATATATATATATATATATATATATATATATATATATATATATATATATATATATATATATATATATATATATATATATATATATATATATATATATATATATATATATATATATATATATATATATATATATATATATATATATATATATATATATATATATATATATATATATATATATATATATATATATATATATATATATATATATATATATATATATATATATATATATATATATTGCTCTTCCGCTCATCACACGGGGTCGGCCCAATCCATCTCTCCGTCGTGGAGGGCCTAGTTCATCACGCTTGGAGCGCTTAAGCGTCTCCCCATGGACACCAACCTTAGGATTTATGACATTTTGATATTAATGATTATAGGAATACCTTGACGAATATAATGAGAAAGATTTTTAGACAATGACAACGATAATTCTAAAATACAAAAGTGTAGAGACAAGTGTTTGACATTGGTTGGCTTGTGGATTTTTCTCAACCGGTACTCGTAATGTCTTGAAAACTCTTCGAATGTGGATAAAAAGAGATAATCTTCTTATAGCATGATATATTTGAGATCATAGCCTAAATATAGAATGATGATCATTTAGGATTCTCATTATTTCGAAATGGATTATCTTGACATTCACTTATATTTAAGCACATATTCATTTAAATAATTAATTATTAAATATAATTAATTATTTTATTTATTTACTCAACCGATTAAGACTCTTATATATATCATGCACACATCCATAATTCTCATCAATCCACGTAACATACACATATGCATACATTCACACAACATTTATCTCTATGCCATGTGACTCAATGCAACTCATGCCATGTGGTACCAACACTTGTTATCATTTTTTGGTTTTTACTTTTAAACCGGGTCCATCCTCTAGACCGATAACAACAAAAGCCTGTCCTCTAAGCTTTCAAACCCACTCTTCTAGGCTTTGGACAAGTCACTAGTCTCCACAAAACTAGCAAGCATTGTCTCTTGACCAAATGATGTGTATGCAATCAACAACCAAATGCACTTAAGACCGTTCTCGCATCTTAATTTGATGCATTCTCAAATAATTCATTACATAAGAATTATAACATTATTGCACACACAACACATTTCATAATAATCAAAGTATTCATACTTTCAACACCAACACCACATTTATCAAACAATGCACACATATTCACAATATGTTCTCATGCATTCTTCACATACAATCGCATACAATTATTATGCATTCACAATATTGTGCCAACGACAACGAACTCAATCACCTTCGTGATGCACTTTTAATTAATCTAAACAATGCATATATTGGTCAAAAGAACGCATTCCACAATCTAGGATTCACGCCATACGATTACCCACAACATATCACACAACAACACATAACTATTCATTTCCATTAAGGATTGAACACAATCGAACCAAACAATAAAGATTGGATGGAAACACAAGGAAATGAAAACGCTGTCACACTCGCTAGCTTGCTCGCCTAGCGAGTTCCTAGCGAACACTCGCTACCTGTTCGCCTAGTGAACTAGCTCGCGAAGGCAAACAAAAGCTACTGTAAGGCTTCACTACCTACTTGCTGGGGCTTCGCCTAGCGAACCCCTCGCTACCTTGCTCGCTACTAGCGAAGAGGGTCAATTACATTCTGTCCAAGTCTGGGACCATTCACTACTAGCTCGCTACAGCGAACACTCGCGACCTGCTTGCCTAGCGAAGGTGCTAGCGAATGTCTACGATGTTCAAAACCCCAACTGTCCAAAATTCTCCAAAACTCCCAAAATCACCCGATTTAATTCCAACGATTTCCAGTAGTCTTAGTCTAATAATCCTCGACTAATCTACACCATTTATTCTCAATCTTAACCATTAAAACATCAATTCTACCGATTAAACTCGTTTTTGCCCTAAAATGGAAAATGGAGAAAAACATCCAAACAATCCATACATAATCATACACATTGACAAGATAATGATATTTCACACCCTTACCTTGACTAAATCGAAGCTAGAAGTTGTTCTTGAGCTTTCCAAGCTTTTTCCCTTTTTCCTTCTCTTTTTCTCCTCTTCCTCTTTCTTTCTCTTCTCTTTCTCTTGTGTTTCTATTCTTTCCTCTTTCTTCCACTTTTCCTTATGTGTCTTTCTATTCTATTTCCTTCCATTATATTTCCTCTCTCAAATATCTACCAATAATTCCAATATATAAAATCATCCAAATAAATCAATTAATTAGTATGAATAATTAATTAATTAAAATTGGGTTGTTACACTACGTTCGTTCTACCACAAACAGCTAACTCCTAAGTCAACGAGCGAGCAGCAATACACCTAAACTGCTAGAATGCATATGTTAGCATCGTCTACCAGAACTTTCCAACAAACCATAGGCTGAACTACGGCTGCTCTAATTCTTTACTTCTTTTAAGTAAAGATACGTAGGCACGAGGGCCCCAATCCTCGCCGAGCATGTTTCCATCTTTCTACCCATAGTTCCCTAAACTATATTGACTCTGACTTTCTCATACCAGTTGAGAATACGTAGGCCTAGGACCGCGAAGTCCTATCGAGTCTCTCTTCTCCCCCCCCCCGTTATCTCTCCTTTCCCCTGTTTCTAACCTCTCTTGGAAACACTCTTTAAAACAATAATCTTTTAGTAGATATCTTCACACGTAGACAAACAAATGGTTCCCATCGAGTACGATGGATGCGAGGGGTGCTAATACCTTTCCTTCGCATAACCAGCTTCCGAACCCGTTCTTTGGTCGCGAGACCATCTTATCTGTTCTTGCCTTACGGTTTTCTCGATATTTTCCCTTCCCCTCGTAGGATAAATAAAGTTCGATGGAAACTCTTCTGTCTTTCTTCTCGCCTCCCCGTCGTTGCATTTTTCGAGCAGCAACAACAGGCACCGACCCTAACTGCTGGAATGAGAACTCAGCGTCACTCATAAAAAACACCACCCGAACTATGTTTGCTCTGATTTCTCATACCATATGAGGATACGTAGGCACAAGACGATAATGTCTTGGCAAGCAACCTTCCCTCCATCACACATAGTTTCCCGAACTACGTTGACTATGAATTTCCCATTGCATGAGGGAATATGTAGGCATAAGGTAGTGATGTCCTATCGAGTCTCCTTTTTATTTTCTCGTCCTCGTTTAGTAGTAGCTTTTAGATAACTCACCCTTTGATTAGACAAAAAGTGTGGATCTCGTTGAGTACAACGGATGTGAGGGGTGCTAATATCTTTCCCTTGCGTAACCGACTCCCGAACCAAAGATTTGGTTGCGATGACCTTGTATTCTCCTTTCTTTTAGGTTTTCTTTGATCATTTCCTTTCCCTCTTTGGGATAAATAACATTCGGTGGCGACTCTTCTGTTTGTTTCTGCCGACCCTTTTCGCAGTTGCGACAAATTGGAATAATCATTTTAAAACCTAGTCTCACAAAATCACAATGATCGAGGTGTCACTTAAAAGGTAAGGTATGATTTGATATTGGAAAAGTTTCACAAAAAAATCATAGTTGTCTGTTTAAGTGAGCATGTTTGATGTTTCCAAAGTCAAGAATACTAAGAGGTATCTGACTAGACAAGTTTCTGACCAAGACATCTTCTAACATGTAGAAGTATATTTCCAGAAAGACAGATAAATTAATCAAAAGAATATTTGCTTAACGTTAGAATCTCTTTTTACAAAAAGAGATTAAACATATTCTGATAAAATTTATTCTGGACAAAAATCCATCAAAATGTTTTTCAAAATGAACTAAAATCTATTTTCAGCTAAGTGTTTTGTAAAGATATTAGCCACTAATGGTCTGTATCTATAAATTTTAGAGTTAAATCCCTTTCTAAACATAGTCTCTGATGAAATGGTGTTTATCTTCAATGTGTTTAGCTCGAGAATGTAAAATGAGATTCTTATTTAGGCAAATAGCAGCCGTGTTATCACAAAAGATAGGAATGTTACCCTCGTGAATCTGAAAATCTTTTAATTGATTCTTCATCTAGAGCATTTTAGTACTGCAAATTGACGCTGAGATGTATTTTGCTTCTGTAGTAGATAGTGCAATGGTTGATTGCCTTTAGCTTGCCAGAGAGATGAGGTTGTTACCCAGAAACTGACAGTTTCCAAAAGTACTTTTCCTTTATAATCTGTCTCCAGCATAATCTGCATCACAATAACCAGATAGCTTGCAATCTAATGTTTTCTTATACATCAAACCAAGGTTAGTTATTACTTTTAGATACCTTGGAATTATCATAACAGCTATTAAGTGAGTTTCCCTTGGATCTGATTGGAAACGAGCACAAAGACATACACTAAACATAATATTTGGACGAAAAACAGTCAAATACAGAAGAGAGCCTATCATACCCGATAGAGCTTCTGACAAACCTTTTTACTTACTTCTTCTTTCTCCAGAATACATGTAGGATACATGGGAATCTTTGCAAGTTTACTATCTGACATCTCAAACTTCTTCAGAAGTTCTCGTGCATATTTGCTCTTATGAATATACGTTCCTTCTGGATGTTGATCAATTTGAATTGCCAGAAAGAATTTGAGCTCTCCCATCAGACTCATTTCAAATTCTTCCTGCATTAACTTAGGAAATTCTTTGCACAAAGAAGGATTAGCAGAACCAAAAATAATATCATTTACATAAATTTGCACAACCAGAATATCATTCTTAAGAGTTTTGTAAAATAGTGTAGTGTCCAATTTCTCTCTGGTAAAACCATTTTCCAAAAGGAAATTACTGAGTCTATCATACCATGCTCTAGGAGCTTGTTTCATACCATATAATGATTTCTTTAGTTTAAAAACATAATCTGATTTCTCAGAATTTTCAAAGCCAGGGGGTTGATGTACATACACTTTTTCAGAAATATACTCATTTAAGAATGCACTTTTAACATCCATATTATAAAGAATGATGTTATGACTAACAACAAAAGAAACTAATAAGCGAATAGATTCTAACTTGGCAATTGGTGCAAGGATTTCAGTATAGTCTATCCCTTCTTACTGACTATAGCCTTGTACAACCAATCAAGCTTTGTTTCTTACGATCTCACCTTTCTCATTAAGCTTATTTCTTAATACCCATTTTGTTCCAATGACATAGACACCTTTTGGTTTCTGAACAAGATTCTAATAATCATTTTTAGTGAATTGATTTAGTTCTTCTTGCATGGCCTGAATCCACTCATTCTCCAGAAAAGCTTCATCAACTGATGTTGGCTCTATAAGTGACACCAAACCCAGAAAAGTTTCTTCAGAAGGTTTGAATGATGAATGAGTTCTGACTGGATCATCTTTTTCTCCTAGAATCAATTCTTCGGAACTAGAAGTCCTTAGTCTATTCTTCTTCTAATGAGATGGACTGGTCATTATTTCTGATGAAGTTGTATATGAGTTTATAGTTTTTGCAGCTTTGTCTTCTTCTTCTTTAGAATCTTCCTCTTTGGATTCTGATAAAGTAATCTTCAAACCTGCAAGCTTTTCGACTAGCTTTGACTTTTCAGGGTTAAGCTTATCATCAAAACTGACATGAATTGATTCCTCAACAATCCATGTTTATCTGTTATAGATTTTGTGCCTTTAGAGCATCCAGATTATCCTAACAATAAACACTTTTGAGCTTTGGAATAAAACTTTCCAAGATTCTCTTTAGTATTCAACATAAAGCAAATACAACAAAGAGGATGAAAATAAGAGATGTGGGGTTTTCTATTCTTCCACAATTCATAAGGGGTCTTACCCAGAATATGTCTGATAGAAATCATGTTCTGAATATAACATGATGTGTTTACTGCCTCTGCCCAGAAGTGCTTAGCCATGTCAATTTCTTGGATCATGGTACAAGCCATTTCTTGGAATGTCCTATCCCTTCTTTCCACTACTCCATTATGTTGTGGAGTTCTAGGACAAGAGAAATCATGAGAAATGCCATGGGAATTAAAAACATTCTTTGAGTATCTGTTCTCGAATTCTCCACCATGATATCTTCTGACTCTAACTATTTACAATCCTTCTCTATTTGCACTTGTAAGCAAAAGGTAGAGAACACAAAATGTGACTCATCCTTGTGTTTTAAGAATTTTACCCATATCCAACGATTATAGTTGTAATACCCTAAATTTTTCCCCAAGATTATTAGGTTCATTTGACTTCACTTTTGTTTGTGACATATTCCCTTTGTCTATCAGATACTCCGGTTTCCGATTGCTTCGTCGAGTGTTTAGGCTCTGGTTGGTTTGCTTCGTTGAGTGTTTAGGCTCCGGTTGGTTTACTTCGTTGAGTGTTTAGGCTCCAGTTGGTTTGCTTCGTTGAGTGCTTAGGCTCCGGTTGGTTTGCTTCGTTGAGTGTTTAAGCTCCGGTTGGTTTACTTCGTTGAGTGTTTAGGCTCCGGTTAGTTTACTTCGTTGAGTGCTTAGGCTCTGGTTGGTTTGCTTCGTTGAATGCTTAGGCTCCGGTTGGTTTGGTTTCATTGAGTGTTTAGGCTCCGGTTGGTTTGCTTCGTTGAGTGTTTAGGCTCCGGTTAGTTTGCTTCGTTGAGTGTTTAGGCTCTGGTTGGTTTGCTTCGTTGAGTGCTTAGGCTCTGGTTGGTTTGCTTCGTTGAATGCTTAGGCTCCGGTTGGTTTGGTTTCGTTGAGTGTTTAGGCTCCGCTTGGTTTGCTTCGTTGAGTGTTTAGGCTCCGGTTGGTTTGCTTCGTTGAGTGTTTAGGCTCCGGTTGGTTTGCTTCGTTGAGTGTTTAGGCTCCAGTGGGTTTGTTTCATTAAGTGTTTAGGCTTCGGCTCGTTTGCTTCGTTGAGTGTTTAGGCTCCGGTTGGTGTGCTTCGTTGAATGTTCGTACTCCGGCCAGTTTTCATTTGTTGATGTGCTCCTCATCTCGTTGAGTATCTAGGCTCCGACAGATCTCATTGATTCATTTTGTTCGTTGAATATCCAGATTCTGGCAATTTGAAATGTCCCATTTTTATAGTTTTCCCCAAGCAGAGTTACTCGTTAAGTTTCTCTTTCCCCTGGTGAGGCATGTTTGTAATAAGAGCAGTTATCTCCAGAGATTCTTGTTTGCAGTTTTATTTTCCGCGGTTGGAAAATTTCTGAGTTCTTTGGTATTCAACCGTCTTTTACCTTGATGGTGTGAAAGTCGTCCGCTTTTCACTCATACAGGTCTAAGTCGTTTGAATAGGGGCAGCTGTTGTACCCCAAAATTTGCCCAACCTTTTCTTTACTTAGTTTATGTTTCATTTCATTGCTCTAGCATATTGCATTGCATAACATTTTGCATTTACAAGGGATCAAAAGAAGTGTGTATAACAAGAGGAATTTTCCAAGGGTTCTAAGCCTAATCAAGAGTTTGTATTCAAGTCAACAGGAGGGTTATCATCATCAGAGATAAGTCAAAGCCTTTTGGATAGGCAAATAAGTGTATGTGGTTCACCTCTTGTCTAGGAGGCCATTTGAAGATCATCTGAGGATCACAAGCCTATGGTTATGGAGGGAGATGATCATTTTAGCTCATTGGAGGCCTTGTAGGTCATTGTGGAGTTCATTCAAGTGTTTATACCAAGTGTGAAGAGCTACAATTGAAAATGGTGCAATTAGGGTTTTCATCTGGTCAACCCTAAGTCAACTATGAAATTGAAGGAGATTAAGACTCAATTCCAAGTCTTTATGGTCATGGAATGTTATGTTGGATACATGAGATATCATTTCAAGATCAATTCATCAAGAATCAAGAGTGTGAGGAGCTACTAAATTAGGGTTCTCAGTGTAAAATCCCCTTTTGGTGCCCAACTTCAAGACCACCTATCTCAAGATACAAGTCTAATCTCATCTTGACCGTAACATGAAATTTTAGAGCAGGTTCTTAGCTTTCTTTTGAGTACTAGAAGTCCTTGATTGGATTTGTAGAACTCAAGTTATGAAGCAGACAAGTTACAGGTCCTCAGATGAATGTGATTTTGGTCAACAAAAGTCAACCAACTTCCAAGCCACTTTTGACCTAGAAGGATGTTTCTCCTCAACTTTTTATGAAGATGAAAGTTGTTCCTCATGATCTTAGCTTTCCAAAGAGTACAATAAGTCCTTCATTTGATTTGTAGAACTCAAGTTATGAGGCTTGCAAGGCAGGGATATTTTGGGAAAGCAGGATTACAGGTCATTTTCATTATAGGTCCATTTCACCACTTTGCACACTTAAAATGGAAATCTTTCCAACTTCAAACTTGCTCAAAATAGGGTCATTTTCTCAACCAAACATCAAGGAATCAAAGGTTTGGCTTGGATTGAAGAATCCCTAAAGAAATTTCCATGAAAAAGGCCTTAAAAGGGGAAAATCAAATTAAATTCATTTGAGATCATTTTGTACCAACCTTATGCATTTTTTGAGTGCCAAATACATTTCAAGCACAATGCAAATTTTGGATTTAAGATTTGAGCTCAATTTGGTGGCCATTTTCATGATTACTTCAAGTTTAAGTAACACATACAAATCATGCCATAAGATTAAATTAAGGAGCCATTTTCAGCCCTTGGATTAACCTACCTCAGATGTAAGCTAGCTGAGCCATTTTTATAGCTTGACAAGGTGATTTTCGTGCACTTTTTGAAGTGGTCATGAAGTGAAAAAGTGAAATTCAATTGGGCTTAAGGAGCATAGAATTGGGCTTTCTTTCAATCCAAATCCATCATACTTATTCTTAGGATTGGACACAAGCTTTCAGAATTGACTTTGGTGAGAAATTGGACAAGAACACATTGAGAAAAAGTGAGAGAAAAGTCAAAAAAAAATTTCATGTTTCAGTGAGTTTTAATCAAAACCAAACATTTGAAAATGTTCCTTGAGGTTCTTAGAACATTTCTGGGTGGTTTCTTTTAAGCTTCGCTAAAGAACTGAGCTCTGAGGAAGCTTTCTTTTAGGTTTTCTTTTAATCCAAATATCTCACTATTTATGCATCCATATTGCACCATTTTTGGTTTATGCTGAAGCCCTATTCATGTAGGCAGTTTCTGGATCATTTTTGTGGTTGTTTATTAACTTTTTCATTTGAGCTCATTTCTTGTTTCTTTTTGTTTTGTTTTATTAAGCATTATTATTGAAAACTAAGCTCATATTCATGATCTACGTGACTTGTAGATAAGTTTTGACTATTTATTTGCTTGGTTTGGTTGAGTTTGGGAGCACCTGAGTTTTGGTCGTGACTGGTTTGTGATACTTCGCCAGAGAAGACGACCGGAACAGTGGTTCCGGCCGTCTGGTTTTCCCTCCATGGTTTGAACTCCACCAGAGCCACGTGTGTGTGTTCACAACCTTAGGATCTGATTACTTTTTCATTTAATGGCTGAGATTAAGACGTATGGTATGCCTTGTTTGACTGCACACATACGATCCACATGAAACACACTGTTTCATTTATTTGTTTTGCCTGGCCACGTGTGATGCTGGTTGCCCTTGGATATGATTACTTTTTGATCCAACTGCCCAGAGCGCGTTCCACCATAGGCCTCTGTTGACTCACCACATCCAATCCATACGTCTTTTTATTTTTTATTTTTGCTGATGGACTGGGCTTGCTAATGGCACCCCCTGAGCTGGCCCATTAAGTTTTCAACGTTGCTGGACTGCTATTCACACCACTTGTTTATTTATTTTACTTTTATTTTGTTTTTGTTTTTATTTTATATCTGTTTAGATTTAAATCATTTTAAAATACTTCCAAGAGTGATAAAATTCCACAAAAATATGTTTTAGAATCCTCGAGATGTCCTCTGATTTTAGGAAATTTTTATTTTATTTTATGAATTACTTTTCAATTAAAAATAGAATTTAACATTGGAAGTGTTTTATTTGACCTAAATTTTGACATATTTTAGTTTTCATTTTGTTTCTCTCATTTCTTTTTGGTCCAATAACCCAAAATTCATCCTCATGTCCATGATGGGTTGAAGAATGTTTGAGGACCATTTTGCCCCTGTTGTTTGACTTTTGATGCACTTCATTTGACCCTTGACAATCCTCATTCACAATGGAACACCCTTGTGAATGAATTTCTTTGGTGGTGTTGTGAATTGACTTTGATTGTAATCTTTTGGCCTCTGGTTGCCAACATGTTTATGAGCTTCTTGCATCTTATTTGGTTATTTTTGAATCATTTTCCTAATTTTAGGGTAACTTGCAAGTCAAGTTACCCCAAAGGGAGGTTCTTACAAACACATTGACCTAGTTTGCCTTGAATATGACATTTATGGATCCTTTGAGCCTTCAATGCCTTTTGATTCATGTTGCTAACATATGAAGGATGATGCTTGCTCATTTTTAGGTCATTACATTATGTTTTGCTTGTTCATTTGTCTGTTTACTTTTGAGTTCCCAATTAGGGTTTCTATGTGAAACACGTTTGCTTTCCTTTGGGAATTTGCTTACATTTCCTTGTGGTTTATACGCTTTTGCTTTTGAGAGCTTTTATTTCATTTCCCTTGCTGTCCAATGACTTTGGAATCTCAATTAAAGTAGCTTGGTCCCTCCTTTGGAGGTACTTGAAGCATGCCTAAAATGATGAATCCATGAGGACTTCTTTGTGCCTTCTTTTGCACCTTTCTTGTGATGCTCATGGTTGAGTGCACATTATGAGTTCCTTGCTATCCTCATATAGCCTCCCATACTCACTTTGTTTTAGGTCTTCTTTACTTTTAATTTGTGTTTGGATTTTGGCATTGTGGTTGATGTTTGAATGGCTTATGCCATTTCATCCCATTTTAGTGCACTTGTGTGTTTCTTTTGGTGCATTTCTTTTCCTTTCATCTCTTGAATTTATCATATTGTTGGTTGAGGTTGAGATGAGCTTGTTGAGGCTACTGCCCCACACCAATTTCCTCCCTCACTTGCATTCCGTGTTTGCATACTTGCATGTTTATGTTGTTTCTTGTTCCTCTTTTGTCTCCCTTCCCTTAGGATCTCTAATCTCTCTTGTTCAAGGGAGATTATGATAGACATTAGGATCTTAACCATGTATAATAACATTAGGTAGCATTCCTTTATCTCAATCTTAGGATCACCATTACATGACAACTTTAGGTTTGAGTTTAGTCCCCCTTTAGTGTCCTTTCTCTTCTCATCTCAAAACAATCATAAAACACCTAATAAAGGTTAACGATTATTGTGTGTTACGAGCCTTAAGCATTTAGGAAAGGGTTGTTGAGGAGTTTCTTTTCAATGGCTTGGATGTTTAGTATAGCACCCTTTGGGTGATATGCGACGCATTCACTCCTAAGTCATAGTCTCTAGTGCGATATGAGTTGCAAACAATTCAAAAAAACACTTCTTCTCTAAAAAACACAAAAACAAATCATTCAAACCTCTTTTTGCCATTTGGGGCCTTTAATCTTGGAAAATCATTTTCATAAGGAGAGTTTTATTAACTCTTGATTCTATCGCAAACGGTAACGCGTAAGTCTCCAATGGTCGAGCTGCATACACCAAACTGCTAGAACTGATTGTTAACCCTACTCGGGTAAAATAGTTAAACAAACCTGTGTTCCCTTTTAGCCCGAACTACGTTTGCTCTGATATTTCATACCAGATGAAAGTACGTAGGCACAAGACGCGATGTCTTGGCGAGCAACCTCCCCCCCTTTCACCTGTAGTTAGTCAAACTACGTTGACTCTGACTTCTAACTTTAGATGAGATACCTAGGCACAAAGTGTCGTTGCTTTGTCGAGTCACTTATTTTTCTTTTGTCCTTGAGCCTTTATCTAGATAGTTTCAATCACCCTTTTAGATAGACAACAAGCGTGGATCCCGTCGAGTACGACGGACGTGAGGGGTGCTAACACCTTCCCCTTGCGTAACCGACTCCCGAACCCGAGATTTGGTTGTGATGACCGATCTTATCCCTCTTTTCATTAGGTTTTCTCTGAGAGTTTCCTTTCCCTATCTTGGGATAAATAATGCACGGTGGCGACTCTTCTGTCATTGTCAGCCTCGATTTTCGCAGTAGCGACAACTTCATTAATATTACCATTCGAAACACAATGTTTTAAAAAGCAAGTAGCAACTAACAGGAAAGAAACTACAAATGCAAATGATAAAAAGTACAAGGACTACCAATGTTGAGGACGTCTACCTGTCTGGACCACTGGCTTCTGGAAATAACCCTCTAAATCTTCGGGCTTAGACAGCTGAGAGGTTGACATGAACAATCAAAACTCCTTCTGGAAAGGAAATGCACCCTTTGTCAATCAGCTGCTGCACTTTTGCCTAAAAAGCTTTGCAATCTTCGGTCGAATGCCCCATGGATCCGCCATGATATCCACACTAAGCATGGGGATTGTACCCAGGAGGGTAAGGTTCTGGCACAGGCTTAACAGTCTTAGGCTCCACCAAAGAATTCTGAACCAGGTGTGGCAGAAGCTGGCTGTACAACATAGGAACTGGATGAAAAGGAGCAGTCCTTCATTCCAAGTTATTATGAGGCCTACTCTGATTCTGACGTTGATTTGGATAACCTCGGCCACTGGCTCATTGATTTGCATGAGGAGCGACCCAAACTTTCTGATGTGGTGCCCTAGGCACAGTTGTCTGTCCAGAATAACGAGACACTGAAGATACTGACCACTGAGAAGATGAAGAACCAAAAGATTTCACCATTTCACCCTGAGAATACCCAACATCTGTGATGATTGCATTAATCATATTTTCTTCTTCAGTTTGGGAGCTACAGAGAGATTCGGTTTCACTAGCCTGACTTTTCGAGACATTTTGAATTCTTCCAGTCTTAACGCTATTCTCAATATGTTCTCCTGCTAATACCAATTCAGAGAAGTTTGGTGCAATTGAGCATTCTTTCAAAATACGGGCTCTGCAAGGAGTTTATGAACATGTCTGCCAACTCTTGGTCTATGAGCGGTGGTTGCACTTTGGAAGCAAATTCTCTCCATCTCTGAGCATACCTTCTAAAAGGTTCATTGTTCTCTTGATACAATTTTTGCAACTGCATGCGACTGGGAGCCATGTCAAGATTATACTCGTACTGTTTCAGAAAAGCCTTGGCTAAATCCACCCACAATCGGATCTGATTACTCTCCAACTGCATATACCAACTCAGAGATGCCCCAATCAGACTGTCTTGAAAACAGTGAATCATCAACTTGTCGTTGTGCATAAACGAAGTCATTCTTCTGCAGAACATCACCAAATGTTGCATCGGGCAACTATCCCCTTTATACCTTTCAAACCTCGGCGCTTTGAAATTTAGAGGTAACACTAGGCCGGAAACCAGACACATGTCTGAAGCATTGAGACCAACAATATCTTTAACTTCCAAGGCTTTGAGCTTTTGCATACTCAAGAGCTCTCGGGTCCTGAATCTTTGTTATCAGAACCTTTCTTCGGGAAATCAACACAAAGGACACAGCATCATGATAATCTGAAGTATCAAGAGAAGAAGAACGTTCACTTCGGACAACAAACGGTTCATGTAGATCCTCGTCTTCAACAGAAGGTTGCACAGGCTGAGCTTCAGTCAGGTTGTTCACTTGAGGAAGATCTTCATCGGGTAGAGAACCATATAGAGGATTAGTCATCACAGTAAAACCTGACAAGGTATCAACATTCTGGAAGTCGTTCTCTGACATAGCTATCAACAACTTTCAACTTCACTACTTAACGCTGCTTGATTCTGCTTCAACCACTTGGTCGTCTTCCAACAATCACCACTTGCTCAGAATGGACACCGGGGAATCACCTTCTGAATCAAAACAAAGGTTGGATAAGATCTCTGGCTAGCTGAAGAATGCTATGCAAAAATGATGCAAAGATGCTTATGCAAATACAATGCAAGATGCAACAAACACGGGATAACAGCCCCTACAAAACTCTGAATACTGTTGCGCTGCTGATCGAGTAAGTTCACTTTGAAGAGAAAACCAAAATACCGGGTTGGCTGGAAGTCAAGTTTCCTGCATAAACCCTCCCACTCACAGGTATGGACCTAATCTGACAAGGTTCAGCATCCTATGCGCTCGTCAGCGTCACAGACTTTCAAGGAACGATGATACATTCACCATTTCTGGTTTGGCATCATAATCTCCTGAAGAGGCCTCACTTAGCTGACTCACAAATGATCGGTCCCCAGAGTCGACAATCCTCATATCCAAAATTCCCTCGAGCCCAAAGGGCCATAAAAGAAATCATCAAAGAGAATCTCGTCCGAGCGCGAATTTCATGGTGAACTAGTACGAGCAAGGCAAGCACATCCACCACTACTATCCACTACTAATGCTAGGTGTGTGCTCAAGCCTGGGTTTTGGCTTATCTCTCAAAGGAACAACCACCTAACATCACAACAGCAACAGATAATAATATAGTGTGGAAAATGTAAATACAACAATATACAAAATACAACACGCAAAAATAAACACCCAAAGACAAGTAAACAAGCGATAGGCTTGACCCAGCAGCTATCTGTCCCCAGCAGAGTCGCCAGCTGTCGCAACCGCGAAAATCACCCGGCGGAAAACAGAAGAGTCGCTACCTTTCGTTATTTATCCCAAAGAGAGGGAAAGAAAACGATCGGAAAAACCTAAAGAAAAAGGGAAAGACAAGGTCATCGCAACCAAGTCCTGGATTTGGGAGTCGGTTACGCAAGGGGAAGGTATTAGCACCCCTCACGTACGTCGTACTCGACGGGATCCACGCATTGTTGTCTATCTAGAAAGGGTGTGTTTAACTATCTATGCTACATGCTTCAGGATAAAGAGAAAATAAAAGAGACTCGGCAGAGCATCACCGCTCTGTGCCTATGTATTCCCCCGTGCAATAGGAAAGTCAGAGTTAACGTAGTTCGGCTAACTACGGGCGAAAGGGGGGAAGGTTGCTCGCCGAGAAATCGCGTCTTGTTCCTACGTACTTTCATCTGGTATGAAATATCAGAGCAAATGCAGTTCGGGCTAACTACGGGACGAAAGGGTGTTCTCGATCACACGAGGGTGAGAGAATAGATTGACGATACTAGCAGTTAGGTGTATGCTGCTTGTAACGCCCATTTTAATTATCTAGTTTTATGTGTTACTTTATTTGCGGTGCCTATTGTGGGAGTGTGTTCGAGTGCGGGGTGAGTAGCCCTTAAGTTGGAGTTTAATTGATAACTTTGGACCTTAAGAATAATAATATAATTATTAATGATAATGATAGTTTAATGAATAATAGTAATATTATTAATATTATTATTATTAATATTATTATTACTGTTATTACTATTATTTTATTATTATTATTATTATTATTATTATTATTATTATTATTATTATTATTAAAGGAATAAAATAATTAGTAACAATATAGGAAAGGGGTATTTTTGGAGTTGGAAAAGAAGGGAAGAAGAGAACACGATCATTTCGGGGGAAAGAACAAGAAGAAGAGCAAGGTCAATTGGAAGGAAGATTGAAGGAGAAGGATCAAGGGGAAGAAGAAGAGCTTAGACTATCGATTCTTCAAATATTTTTCAACAGCTTGATCGAGTTATCGAGGTAAGGGGGGAGAATCGGGTCGAAAATCGGTATTTGCATGAATTCTAGGTAGAAGGGGATTTCCCTAACCCCATAGGTTTTGATGAACTGGATTGTTATGTTGTTGTGATTCTGATTTTGTTGATGGTAAGATAGGTTTGTTGCATGTGGTTGTTTGGATGATTTTGGGGTTTTCGGTAGTTTATCATTTTAATCCGGAAACGAGTTAATTGGTAGAACCGAGGTCTTATCAGGTGGAATCTAGAATATATTATGTAGCTAAGTTGCATTAGTGCTGTGGGAACTGGTTTGAGTAAAATCGGGTGACTTCGGAGGGTGTCGCCGATTCTGAACAGTGAGATTTTTGTGAAATCACAGACATTCGCCAGCACTTTCGCTGGCGAGTGAATAGCGAGCATTCGCTGATGCTTCGCTAGGTGAACTGGGTAGCGAGTGCTTCCAGTAGCCATTGTCTGCCTTCGCTAGGGAGTTCGCTGGGCTAGCGAGCATTCGTTGATGCTTTGCTAGGCGAGTGAGCCAACGAGCATGACAGTAGTTGTGTTTTTGTGCTGTTCTGTCCTATTCTCTGGTGTTATTGGACCCTTGTTGGTCATGACTGAATATGAGATTAATAGTGAACTGTGGAGAGTGTATGTGTAGTGTGGAACATAATTTCCGTGTTATTCATTTAATTAGAATACTTCAATGGGTGTATGTTATTATACATGGATGTGGTGATGTGTGGAATATATATATATATATATATATATACATATATATATGATGTGTGATGAAATGTGATCAGTAGGATCGTGTGCACTTAGTGTGTTTGATGTTGTGTGTTGTGCATTGGGGTTATGCATAGAATATGGTGATGAGGTGCTCCTTTGTGGAGGGTGATGGCCCAGTGTCCATCAGTGATTGTGAGGGATAGATCACGTCTCAGGGGAGAGTAAGTAATATATCCTGTTTATGATGTGCTCCTGTGTGGAGGGTGATGGCCCAGTGTCCATCGGTGATGATGATGTGCTCCTTCGGGGGGGTTGATGGCCCGGTGTTCATCGTTTTTTTTGAGTCGGTACCGCATATCATGATGTTGAGTTGCATATGTTTGCATCGTTATGTGTGCTATGTCGGTGTTAGACTGTAGGTCAGGGTTGATGTATGTTGAATGATGTTTGTTTGTTTACTGCCTTTTATTCATGTACATTATTACCGCTATATTTTTTATTGTGATTTCTCACCCCTCTTCTTATTGTTGTGGTCTGTGCTTCTTCGGAAGTACAGACAATCCAGGTGCGTAGCTAGCTTGGATAGTGGCGAGTCGAGTCGTAGGGATGCTCTGATACGTAACACGAGGCTTTGGGGAGTTATTTGTTTATCTGATGATTTTGTTTTGACTCCGTGTCGTATCATGTTGTGATGAATCCTTTTGGTGGATATATTTTGTATATTTTGGGCGGATGGCCGAATATTGATGTATATGATGTTTATATGTATATATCTATATGATGATTTCCGCTGCTTATTGTTGAATTCATATAAATGAAATGTTTCGTTGAGTTTCTGTTTTGTGACATCCTGTGTTGGTGTGGAAACTCTGATATTTGTTATGATTTAAATTGCATTTTTTTTATTTTTGGGGAAACGGGGTGTTACAAGTTGGTATCAGAGCAGGTCGGTCCGTCCGGCCAATGTAGTGGTTGAGTCTGTCTGTAGGATAGAGTTTGTTTATCTGTTAACCTGGTGTTGTTGTTGTTGAGAAGTATGGCGGGAAGGAATGATGCTGCGTTGGCTGCAGCTATGCAAGCGGTGACGCAGGTGATTGCTAATCAGAACCAAGCTGCGGGTGCGCAATTCAGGGATTTGGCGCAGTTTCAGAGTAACAAGCCGCCGACGTTTCAAGGTGGAATTTTGGTCGAAGCTGCTCAAAAGTGGCTGAAGGCGATTGAGAAGATCTTCAAGATGATGGGTTGTAGCTAGGGCTGGCAATGAACCGAACCAACTCGAAAATAGTTCGAAATTCGATTCGACAATTAGATCGTTGAACTAGGTTCATGAACCTAATGAGTTGAGTATGAGCGAAAAATTAAGTTCGTTAACTAAATGAGCTGAACTTGAACTCTACATAGTTCGACTCGTTAGGTTCATGAGTTAACTCGATTACATATGAGAATAATTATACTGTCTTTAAGATTAGGTTTAAATATTTAATCTAAATCTTAGACAAATTTAATCTTCAACTTAGTAGTTTTTGAATTAGACTCTCAAATGTATCTCTTGAAAGTTGTGTAAGTTTTGAATTAGTAGATTTCGAAGATAAAGTTAAATTTCAATATGATAATTTTTATTTTATTTTAATATTTTATTTTAAAAAAAATATATTTATTTAAAATGTCAAATATACTAAAATATATATATATTAAAAAAAATAGTTTTTAAGCCCGTGAATCATGTGAGCTGATCCTAATGAGTTGAACCAAACTGTTCGTGAACTTATAACAAGTCGAGTTTGAACTTAAAAAAAAGTTCGTGTTGAACTCGAACTCGAACTCGAACTCGAAACAATTCATAACGAGTCGAGTTTGAGCTTAAAAAAAAGTTCGTGTTGAACTCGAACTCGAACTCGAACTCGAAAAATTCTTAATGAGTCGAGCCGAGCTGAGGTGAGTTCGACTCGACTCGACTCATTTCCAGCCCTAGTTGTAGCGATGAGCAGAAAGTGAGGTTCGGTACCCACATGCTGGAAGGTGAAGCGGAAGCTTGGTGGGACAACAGTTGCCAAAGATTGGAGACTCCAGGGACTGCGATTACTTGGGAAGTGGTTCGAACTAGTTTTCTGGAGAAGTATTTTCTGGAGGATATTCGGAGTGCTAAGGAGATAGAGTTTCTAGAGTTGAAGCAGGGCAATATGACGGTGGCTGAGTATGCTGCTAAGTTTGAAGAGTTGGTGCAGTATTGTCCTCATTACAATACTGACGGGGCGATGACCTCCAAGTGTTTGAAGTTTGAGAATGGGCTGCGTCCAGAAGTTAAGATAGGGATCGCTTGTCAGAAGATCAGGGATTATCCTGAGCTGATAAGCAGAAGCAGGATTTATGATAATGATAACTGGGCTAGGATTGCACATTACAAGGCTGCAAATGACCGTAAGGGTAAGCAGAGGTTTAGTGGTACTCCTTATAGTGTTCCTGCTGATAAGGGGAAGTTTAAGACTACTGCTGATAAGAAGCCCAGAGAAGGGAGAGCGTCTGCTAGTGTAAAGTGTTTCCGATGTGGTGGTTCGGGACATCATGCCAATGATTGTTCTCATGAGGTGAAGAAGTGTTTCAAGTGTGGTAAGCCAGGCCATGTGGTAGCTGATTGTCGGGTCGCTATACCTACCTGTTATAACTGTGGTGAGAAGGGTCATATCAGTATGCATTGCAAGAAGCCTAAGCCGTCTCAGGTGTCTCAGACCAGTGGTAAGGTGTTTGCGGTGGTGGAAACTCAAGATTCCAGTGAGGAGCATTCTATCCAAGGTACTTGTTTCATCAATAATGTTCCCTTGTCTGCTATTATTGATACAGGTGCAACCCACTCGTTCATCTCTGTTGATTGTGTGAAGAGGTTAGGTTTGGTGTCGACTACTCTTGAGCGGCGGATGAGTATTGAGACTCCCTCTGTTGGCTTAGTGACTACTTCTTTGGTATGTTTGAAGTGTCCGCTGACTATTTTTGGTAGAGATTTTGGAGTGGATCTGATTTGCTTGCCCCTTGGTAAGTTGGATGTTATTCTGGGTATGAACTGGTTGGAGTTCAACCGAATCTACATCGATTGTTTTCGGATGGTGTTGTTATTTCTTACGCCGGAGGAAGAAGCATTGGCGGATTCCTTGTCTAGTAAGGAATTGAGGATCTTGTTGGAGGATGAAGCTAAAATGTTTGCTTTATTTGCATCATTAGCTGTTGACGGAAAATTGTCACTGAAGGAGTTGGCGGTGGTGAATGAATTTCCTGAAGTGTTCCCTGATGATATTACAGAGTTACCTCCGAAGAGAGAAGTTGAGTTTAGAATTGATCTTGTATCTGGTACGAGGCCTATCTCTATGGCGCCGTACAGGATGTCAGCAGTGGAATTGGACGAATTGAAGTCTCAGATTGGAGAGTTGTTGGATAGGAAGTTTATCAGACCGAGTGTGTCGCCGTGGGGAGCTCCAGTGTTGTTGGTAAAGAAGAAGGATGGTAGTATGCGTTTGTGCATCGATTACCGTCAGTTGAATAAAGTAACCATTAAGAACAAATATCCTCTTCCAAGGATTGATGGTTTGATGGATCAGTTGGTGGGAGCTTGATGTTCAGTAAGATTGATTTGAGGTCGGGTTACCATCAGATCAGAGTGAAAGAAGGTGATATTCAAAAGACCGCATTTAGAACTCGTTATGGACATTATGAATATACGGTGATGCATTTTGGAGTGTCTAATGCGTCGGGAGTGTTCATGGAGTATATGAACCAAATCTTCCATTCTTATTTGGATCAGTTTATTGTTGTGTTCATTGATGATATACTGATTTATTCTAAGTTGGAGGAAGAGCATGCAGGACATTTGAGAATTGCTTTGCAGGTACTGAAGGATAATAAGCTGTTTGTGAAACTGTCTAAGTGTGAGTTCTGGTTGAAGATGGTGAGTTTCTTGGGCCATGTAATATCTGGTGATGGTATATCGGTAGATCCATCAAAGGTGAGTGCAGTGTTGCAGTGGGAACCGCCGAAGACAGCAACAGAAGTTAGAAGCTTTTTGGGTTTAGTAGGGTACTATCGAAGGTTTTTCTACTTTGGCGTTGCCATTGACTCAGTTGACGAGAAAGAACCAATTTTTTGTGTGGGATGCCGCTTGTGAAGAGAGCTTTGTAGAATTTAAGAAGAGATTGACTACGGCACCGGTGTTGGTGTTGCCGACTCCGAGGGAACCGTTTGTGGTGTACTGTGATGCGTCTAAGATGGGATTAGGCGGAGTTCTTATGCAGAATGGTAAGGTGGTGGCGTATGCTTCGCGACAATTGAGGGTGCATGAAAGGAATTATCCTACTCATGATCTTGAATTGGCTGCGGTAGTTTTTGTGTTGAAGATCTGGAGGCATTATTTGTATAGTTCAAGGTTTGAGGTGTTTAGCGACCATAAGAGTCTGAAGTATCTGTTTGATCAGAAAGAGCTGAATATGAGACAGAGAAGATGGTTGGAATTCTTGAAGGATTATGATTTCAGTTTGAGTTATCATCCAGGAAAGGCAAATGTGGTAGCAGATGCTTTGAGCAGAAAAGCGATTCATATGTCGGCTTTGATGGTGAAAGAAATGGAACTTATTGAGCAGTTCAGAGATTTGAGCATGGTTTGTGAGACTACGGCAGATTGCGTGATGTTGGGCGAATTGCAAGTGAACAACGACTTCTTGGATATGATTAGAGAAGGCCAAAAGCTAGATGTGAAGCTAGTGGATTTGATTTCTGGAGTAGGAAGTGACTTCGATAGTGATTTTAAGTTGGATGGTGCAGGTGTGTTGAGATTCCGAGGCAGGATTTGTATGCCAGATAATGACGAGTTGAAGAAGTCAATTCTGAGTGAGGGACATCGTAGATGTCTAAGTATTCATCTGGGAGCTACTAAGATGTATCACGATTTAAGGAAGATGTTTTGATGGTCGGGTATGAAAAAAGATATAGCTCAGTTTGTTTACACCTGTTTGACGTGTCAAAAATCAAAGGTGGAACATCAGAGACCCTCTGGATTTATGCAACCGTTGGAAATTCCGGTTTGGAAGTGGGATTGTATCACTATGGATTTTGTTACAGGATTACCGAGAACGGCAAGAGGATTTGATGCCATTTGGGTAATTGTGGATCGGTTTACGAAGTCTGCACATTTTGTGCTGGTTAATATAAGTTTTTCGTTGGAGAAGCTGGCAGAGATTTATATTCGGGTGATTGTGAAACTTCATGGTGTGCCGACGAGTATTGTGTCGGATAAGGATCTGAGGTTTACTTCATAATTCTGGAAGAGTTTGCAGAAAGCTTTGAGTATTAAGTCGAAGCTAAGTTCAACTTATCATCCACAAACTGATGGACAGTCAGAGAGGACTATTCAGACGTTGGAGGATTTGCTGAGGGCTTGTATGTTGGAAAAAGGTGGTGCGTGGGATACTCATTTACCATTGATCGAGTTCACGTACGAAAATAGTTACCATTCTAGTATTGGGATGGCACCTTTTGAGGCTTTGTATGGTAGAAGGTGCAGAACTCCTCTATGTTGGTATGAGACGGGTGAGAATGTAGTATTGGGACCAGAAATTGTGCAGCAGACTACCGAGACCATTCAGATGATTCGTGAGAAAATGAAGGTGTCTCAGGACAGGCAGAAGAGTTATCATGATAATCGGAGGAAAGAGCTGGAATTTAGCGAAGGTGATCATGTGTTCCTGAGAGTTAACCCAGTGACCGATATGGGTCGTGCGTTGAAATCCAAGAAGTTGGATCCGAAGTTTATTAGGCCGTATCAGATTTTGCAGAGGATTGGTACTGTGGCTTATAGGGTGGCGTTGCCGCCTGAGCTATCGAATTTGCATGACGTGTTTCATGTGTCGCAACTTCGGAAGTATGTCACGGACCCATCTCATGTGATTCAGAGAGATGAAGTTCAAGTCAGGGAGAATCTTACCGTTGAGGCGATGCCGTTGAGAATCGAAGATCGTAAGATGAAGCAACTCCGAGGGAAGGAGATAGCTTTGGTGAAAGTGGTTTAGGGAGGTGCTGCAGGTGGTAGTGTGACCTGGGAATTGGAAAGTAGGATGCAGGATGCGTATCCAGAATTGTTTCCATCAGGTAATTTTCAAGGACGAAAATAATTAAAGTGGGGGAGAGTTGTAACACCCATTTTAATTATCTAGTTTTCTGTGTTATTTTATTTGCGGTGCCTATTGTGGGAGTGTGTTCGAGTGCGGGGTGAGTAGCCCTTAAGTTGGAGTTTAATTGATAACTTTGGACCTTAAGAATAATAATATAATTATTAATGATAATGATAGTTTAATGAATAATAGTAATATTATTAATATTATTATTATTATTAATATTATTATTATTGTTATTACTATTATTTTATTAATATTATTATTATTATTATTATTATTATTACTATTATTACTATTATTATTATTATTATTATTATTATTATTATTATCATTAAAGGAATAAAAGAATTAGTAAGAATATAGGAAATGGGTATTTTTGGAGTTGGAAAAGAAGGGAAGAAGAGAACACAATCATTTTGGGGGAAAGAACAAGAAGAAGAGCAAGGTCAATTGGAAGGAAGATTGAAGGAGAAGGATCAAGGGGAAGAAGAAAAGCTTAGACTATCGATTCTTTGAAGAGTTTTCAACAACTTGATCGAGTTATCGAGGTAGGGGGGAGAATCGGGTCGAAAATCGGTATTTGCATGAATTCTAGGTAGAAGGGGATTGTCCTAACCCCATAGGTTTTGATGAACTGAATTGTTATATTGTTGTGATTCTGATTTTGTTGATGGTAAGATAGGTTTGTTGCATGTGGTTGTTTGGATGATTTTGGGGTTTTCGGTAGTTTATCATTTTAAGCCGGAAACGATTTAATCGGTAGAGCTGAGGTGTTATCAGGTGGAATCTAGAATATATTATGTAGCTAAGTTGCATTAGTGCTGTGGGAACTGGTTTGAGTAAAATAGGGAGACTTCGGAGGGTGTCGCCGATTCTGAACAGTGAGATTTTTGTGAAATCGCAGACATTCGCCAGCACTTTCGCTAGGCGAGTGAATAGCGAGCATTTGCTGATGCTTCGCTAGGCGAACTGGGTAGTGAATGCTTCCAGTAGCCACTGTCTGCCTTCACTAGGGAGTTCGCTGGGCGAGCGAGTAGCGAGCATTCGCTGATGCTTCGCTAGGCGAGTGAGCCAGCGAGCATGACAGTAGTTGTGTTTTTGTGTTGTTCTGTCCTGTTCTCTGGTGTTATTGGACCCTTGTTGGTCATGACTGAATATGAGATTGATAGTGAACTATGGAGAGTGTATGTGTGGTATGGAACATGATTTCCGTGTTATTCGTTTAATTAGAATACTTCAATGGGTGTATGTTATTATACATGGATGTGGTGATGTGTGGAATATGTATATACATATATATATATATATATATATATATGATGTGTGATGAAATGTGATAAGTAGGATCGTGTGCACTTAGTGTATTTGATATTGTGTGTTGTGCATTGGGGTTATGCATAGCATGTGGTGATGAGGTGCTCCTTTATGGAGGGTGATGGCCCAGTGTCCATCAGAGATTGTGAGGGATAGATCATGTCTCAGGGGAGCGTAAGTAATCTATCCTGTTTATGATGTGCTCCTGTGTGGTGGGGGATGGCCCAATATCCATCGGTGATGATGATGTGCTCCTTCGCGGGGGGGGGGGGGGGGGGGGGGGTAGATGGCCCGGTGTCCATCGTTGTTGTTGAGTCAGTACCGCATATCATGGTGTTGAGTAACATATGTTTGCATCATTATGTGTGTTGTGTCGGTGTTGGACTGTAGGTCCGAGTTGATGTATGTTGAATGATGTTTGTTTGTTTACTGCCTTTTATTCATGTACATTATTACCGCTATATTTTTGATTGTGTTTCTCACCCCTCTTGTTGTTGTTGTGGTCTGTGCTTCTTCGGAAGTACAGACAATCAAGGTGCGTAACTAGCTTGGATAGTGGCGAGTTGAGTCATAGGGGTGCTCTGATACGTAACACGGGGCTTTTGGGAGTTATTTGTTTATCTGATGATTTTGTTTTGACTCTGTGTCGTATCATGTTGTGATGAATCCTTTTGGTGGATATATTTTGTATATTTTGGGCGGATGGCCGAATATTGATGTATATGATGTTTATATGTATATATCTATATGATGATTTTCGCTGCTTATTGTTGAATTCATATAAATGAAATGTTTCGTTGAGTTTCTGTTTTGTGATATCCCGTGTTGGTGTGGCAACTCTGATATTTGTTATGATTTAAATTGCATTTATTTTATTTTTGGGGAAACGAGGTGTTACACTTCTCTACCATTGGAGACTTAGGCGTTACTTGTTTGCAATAGAACGGGCGTAGTATGTCATTGGTTTAAAGGTACGGGAACCTACAGGTTCTAAAACTACGGGCTGGTCTCGATTGTGCTAGGGCAAGAGAAAGGGAAAGATTAGTCGTCAGTGGGAAAGTCTCAATCGCACTGAAGCGAGAGAATAAAGGAATTAGTTGTTAGTGTGCTCGCTAGGATATCGCATCCTATGCCTACATATTCTTATCTGGCATGAGAAATCAGAGCAGCTGTAGTTCAGCTAACTACAAGAAAGGGGGAAAAGTGCTCGCTAGGATCATCGCAATCCTATGTCTACGTACTCTCAACAAATATGAGAGATCATTGCAGTCGTAGTTCAGCCTAACTACGGGAAACAGTCTCGAATGCACGGGGGCAAGAGAAAAGAACTCAATCTCCAGGATGCGAGAGAAAAGGTTCGGAATGGGACGCACACACAAAGTCCTAAGACGTAGGAGCGAATGCGTCGCATATCATCCAAAGGGTGTACACTAAACATTCTAGACGAGTGAGAGAAAGCCCCCCACTTATCATTTCCCACGTATCTAACGCTACAGCTTACAACACTCGACGGTTGAATAAAATAGATGAAATAAAAACAATGTTACCGAACAGAGTGGTTCCTTTGACCCTTGACTTTTGAGTGCAATCTCCATTCCAAGCTTTTCCTCTTTTGATCCTTGATGAAGACATTTCGAATCAGACTCAATGTGACGCTGAACCGTCGTAACTCGACTTATAAATGGAAGTCAAGCTATAAGAGGTTGCGTATTGATTTCCGTGTCAAAGACAAGATAGAGAAATGATATTACAAATCATTCTCCAATTGAATCATGTCACACGAAACAACACAGAAGAAAGTCCAAAATAAAATCAGAAGAAGAAGAGAAAATGAGGAGAGAAAAAAGTGGTATCGGATCCTATATTATCCATCAACAAGTCGATTAATAACGGTTTACGGAAGTGTCGTCATTAACCAAAACAAAATGAGAATGAGATGAAAAGTCCAATAACAAATGGAAATTGAAATAAACTTCTAAAAGAAAAATAAAATTTCTAAAAAGAAAATAAATTCTAATAGAAATATTAAAAGAAATTGAAAAAGAAAATAGAATATAAAATTCTATGGAAAAAAATATGTACATAATATCTAAAAGAAAAATATAATACATATGAATTTTCTAAAAAGAAAAATAGTATGAAATATATTTATATATATACAAAAGTATAATACAAAGCAATTACAAGAAAAATAAAACATAAGGGGTGCAACAATTCAGAACAAGAGTGCAACAAGCAAAGAATTCTGTTGGGCTTTAACATCCAAATCCACAAACAGCAAACACTAAGAGGGGGGCGCAAGGAGGAAAATGGGAGTGTGATCCAAGCAAGACAGTTGGGCTTGGCCCAAATTATAAGCAGCACAATAAACAGCAAGGGGGTGCAGTAATGAATATGGGGGTGTAGGCTAAAAACAAATGAATGGGCCGTGAGGCCCACTAACCCGTTAACCCATCCAAGAAGTCCATAGTAGACTTCACCATCTTCCTCATTCAGTCTCAGCAAACCCTAGCTGCCGTTTGCCACTCTCAATCCCTCTCCGTCTCAACCTCGCTCTGCCATTATCACTTCACCGACCGAGATATCTCTTTCCCTCCCCGTCTCAGCTTCACTCCCTCCAAACATCATCATCATCCGCGTACATCCTATAGAACAAACAGACAAAAACACAAGTCCACAAAATCACCACGATCCAAAAACAACTTGATCTAATTTCTATTGAGTGCTGGATGTTTGAAGTTTGCAAAGAAGATCCACGGCGTTTTGATCGGGAGATTTATGAAGCTTTTGTGTTTTGTTCGGTGAAGATGAACAATGAAGTTTTGATCTGATGAGTTGCGCGATGACGATGATGGATCATGGCGCGATCATAGGTTTTGCATGCAGATCTGGAAGCTTGAGGATTCATTGTGGTTCTGGAAAACGTCCATGGCGGATTAACAAATGTTGGTGATGAACTCCGAAGTTGCATGTTGAAGATCCGGAAATGATTTTGAACGTGTAATGAAGATCTGGATAAGTATTATGGTGAGTTGGTGTTGAGATTATGGAAGAAGGTGATGAAGATTTGATGTTGTTTCTGTGTTTTCTGGAAAATGTTCATGGTGGATGAATTTCTGATGAAGATTTAAGTTCAGATCTATGAATTGGTGGAAGTTTTATTGAAATTTGTAGATTGAAAGATAGTGATGAAGATACGAAGATCTGGGCGAGATCTAGGCTTGGAGTGATGATTTGATGGTGAATGTTGTTGAGTTTCTGGGGAAAAAGTTTGAAGGAGGATGAACTTTTGGAAAAAAATGGATGAAGGTCGTTGAAGATTATGAAAATTATCATGAAGGATACGTATTAACATTTGAAGGTTTGAAGAATAAGATGAAGATCATGATGAACTTCTGAAAAAAGGATGAAGGTCGTGATGAATGTGTGCGAAGAATTCTGGAAAAAACATATGAACAATGGATGAACACGGATGAATCTTGTATGAGTTTTCCGGTGGGTATGAAGTTTTTGGTGATGTTCATGAGTTTTCCGGCATGGATTTGGGCCGTGTGATTTTGCCGGTGGGACTGTTTAGGGTTTGTCTTGGGATTCGTGCTAGCCATCTCAGGAGAGAGAGTGAACAGGGCTATTTATAGCCCTGACACTTGTCACGTGAATGCTGCATGGGACCTGGATTAGTGGGCTGAAAATGATTAAAATACAATTAATTAAATGAAAATGGAGATTAATTAATAAACTGACAGTTAATGATAAAGCTGGAAACGAAATTAATACAAGCTGACTATGATTAAAGACTTAATTAAACTAACAATTAACTAAAATGTTGGCTCCATTAAATGCTGATATTAAGCAAACTAATGAAAGGCTGACCAAAACCAAAAATGCAACGTGACCTCTTCTAATTAACTAAGATAAAACCAAATCTTAAAATCCTAATATTAAATGATAACAAAATAATATCCTAATTAAAATTTAATCTAAAAAATCTAAATCAAATGAAATTAGATTAATAAATTCTAATAAAAGAAACTAAAAGAATCCATAAAACCTAATATATTCTAAAAACAATTAATATTCTAGAAACTAATAAAAATAAACAAAACTATTTAAAATCTATTAAAAAAAGCTAATAATATCTAAAATAGAAAATAAAGGATAAAAACTATTAAAAATCTAATGAAATAAATCCTAGAAAAACAAGATAATTCCAATGCAAAACAATTAAATCAGAGAATAAAAATGCGAGAAAGTAACGAAATAAACGGTAAAAAAACGGATACCGAAATATCCCCAAAAACAACAGCATAGACCGAAAACACCGGGAAGAGCACCGCTTCCAAAATAAACATGTTTATTTGAACTGGCTTGAAGCGCTTGAAACACAAGAGAGAGGGTTGTAATCCCGATAAAATCAATCCGGATGAAAAAATGCACACTATGCGGTATGCAGATGCAAATGCAAAATGAATCGGAACATAAGTCATATTGCGAGAAACAGTTGGTCAAATTTTGGGGTACAACACACTCACAGAATGACAACCAAAGAAAACCCATAACCATGCCTTGCTCATAGGATACATCATCCACCATCCATTTCCCAATTTTCACAAAATCACCAACTAACCTTTTTAGCCACAATAAGTTTGCTTTAACCACACAAAGCCCACATATATAAAGAAAAACCCTAAAAAGATAGAAGGGCGCTTCATTTTTGGACGAGTTCAGAACCCTAAAGCTCTCTCTTTTGCTCAAGTTTTCCTCTCTTTGAACCTCATTACACAAGGCTAATTCCTCCATTTTTTGGCTTCTATCTTCACCTCTGAGATTTCTGGGAGTTAAAGGACAAAGATTGTAGAAGGTTGAACAGATTCAAAGGGTATTTAAGCTCTCTATTTTTTGATAATCTTCTTCAACTATGCTCTCCCATGATACACGTTCAATGTGTTTTTGTTTTACATATTTTATGTACTGAAGTAGCATAGAATGTATTTGGATGCCTACTGTCTTGTTTGGTTAAGGTTACATAACATGTTTTTGGTTTTTGTGACCGCTTTTAGTGTGCTTAGAGTATTTAAATGAGAAAGATAACACCAGATTTGGACTTTACGTAAAAAATTCGTGCAAAGAGGTGTCTTATTTTGTCATTTTTTGTGAGGTTTGGTTTGTAGCTCCGGCGAGGCTGCCGAGGAAGACGACCGGAGCCCTAGCTCCAGCATCTAAGGTGGCTTCTGTTTGACTTGGCTTACCTGCGTGTGTGTCAACGCATTAATGAAATGCCCGCGTGGCTTTTTTTTTTGTTTTTGTTTTTAAACATGATAATTGGTTTGGGCCTTGCAACTTTTGATTTCCCCACCCCCAGATCTGGGCCCAACGCGCATTGAAACTTTTTCTATGTTCATTCTAAATTTGTTGTTACACCCCCTTTTTCTTGTGTTTGTTTTTTTTATTTTTTTATTTCTTTTATTTTTCATTTGTTTTTTTTATTTTTAATATTCTTTTATTCTAAAAAATTACCAAAAATATTTTTTAAATAGTTTAACATCTTAGGATTTTTGTGATAATTTTTATTTTATGTTAAATTTAATTTTAAATTTAATTTTACTATTTTTAATTGAATTTAATTTAAGAGTGGTTTGACATGTTTACCCTTGGATTAGGGTTTGATCTTTTGATACTTTTGCAATGCCTTCTTGACCCAATATTTTTCCATCTTTTGACATATGATTACTTGATGTTTGATAGGTATTTTTGTGCTTTGGTGATGTTTGGTTGTTCACTTTTCATTTGGTTGATTTGATGATGCATTTACTTGATGCTCGATTCCTATGCTATGTTTGCCTTGATGAGTTGATTTGATGATGCATTTATGCAATTCTTGTTGAGATATTTTGCACATTTGTTCTTGATGGAATTAATTAAACTTGAGTTTCTAATTGGATTTTATTTGGTCATTTTTCTATTTTTGGATGGTGCATCAATTTGTTGTTTCTTTTACCATATTTTTATGTATGTCTTGACCTAGTTTCTTGAGGTGGTTTCTTTGTTGATTCAATGGATGTTTTATGATTATTGTATGTTTTTTTAAACATGTTTAAGGTCCTGGTTTTTATGTATAAGTTCATTACATGTTCACTTTATCTCTTTTTTTTAACATGATCATTTATTTCTCTTATGAGTTAAATTGAGAGATGATTGCTTGACTTTTGTACTTCAACATGAGTTTGTCTCTTCTTGAGATTGATTGTTGATTTGAATTTTAACATGTTTGAATGTCATATAAACTTGTTTATGATCTTGATGAGTTGATACTTGATAATTTGTGTCCTTGTTTAAATGTCTCCTTACTTTGAGAATGGTTTTGATGTATGCTTGCTTTTTGATGCATGTCTTTGGATTCAAACCTTGATGTTTCCTTTGTGTGTTTCATGAGTGAATACTTGACTTGATATTGATGTTTATGTTTTTTCCCACACTTGATTTCATGCCCTAATCCCATGTATTTTCCTTTAAAGCTAATTCTTGCATGCTTGTTTTGTATGGCAATTGTTTTGTTTGTGAATGTAGTGCATGACTTAGCTCTTTGTGCTCTTTCTTAGATTATTGACATGGTTGAACATGATGTGATGTGGTACTGCCCTACCTTGTTTCTCACCTCATTTGACTTCATCTCTCTTGGTTTGATGATTTATATTGCTTTTTCTTGGACCTTAGGTCATTTGTTTGTGTGTGGGCACTTTGTTGTGTCATTTGGTTTTGATTTCAAATCTTTAGGTATAGTTTTGACATGTGAATACATTCTTGTTGCTTTGACATGATGTTGATGTTTACCTTGTTTGATTGAGATAAATGCTTTCTTGATACCTTTTTAGTTTGAACTTTCATGATTGTTCGTTGTGTTACATCTTCTTCTTCATCTTTCATTCTTCTCTTTCTCTTCTTGAGACTTGTTTAAGTCTTGATCTTGTTTTCATTTGTGATTGAATTGTATGGTGTTTACTTGTGTTTGCTCACATGATGCCTTAGGATTCCTAGTCCCACTTATTTTCTGATTAAGGTAAGAGTAGGAGAGACATTATGCTTTCAATCCTTTGCATGAGAACAACTAGGATAATCCCTTCTTGACCTCAACTCTAGGTCCATCATTTGTATGATAAAATTAGGTAGAATTTCCTTTTATCTTAACCTTTGGACCATTTTGTATGATAACATTAGGTTTTTCAATTTCCCTTTAGTGTTTTATTTTGTGTCTTCTCTTCTCATCTCAAACAACTCTAAGACACTTAATAAATAATGATGAACATTGTGCGCCACGAGCCTTAAGCATATGGAAAATGATAAGTTGAGGGTTTCTCCTGACTTGTCTAGAGTGTTTATTGTATGCCCCTTGGACGATACGCGACACATTCGCTCCTATATCATAGTCTTTAGTGCAACGTGAATCTCAAACAAATTCAATTCACTTCATTAAAACTCTTAAACAAAACTCAAACCTTTTTATCCTCCGGGATTGTGTTTCAAATCATTTTCAGAAAGAGTATGTTACTTTTCCGTTCTACCGTAAACAGGCATCGAACCTAACTGCTGGGATGGGAATTTAACATCACTCATAAAAACTACTTAACCAACCTATGGTTTAGTTACCCGAACTACGTTTGCTATAATTTCTCATACCAGATGAGGATACGTAGGCACAAGATGGCGAGGTCTTAGCGAGCAACCTTCCCCACATCACCCATAGTTTTTCGAACTACGTTGATTCTGACTTTACCATTGCACGAGGGAATATGTAGGCATAGGGCGACGATGTCCTATCGAGTCTCTTTTTTCTTTTCCCTTTCCCATTTTCGTTTAGCAGTAGCTTTTAGATAACTCACCATTTGATTAGATAACAAGCATATATCCCGTTGAGTACAACGAACGTGAGAGGTGCTATTTTAGCGGTAAAATTTGTGAGTGTAAGCTATTGATTAACTTAACTCAAAATGCAAGAGTCGCCATCGCACTTTTATTTTATCCAAAAAGGAAAGGAAAAAGAGCGAACAAAACCTAGAGAGTTCTAAAACAAGAACAAATAAACAGGGATCTGGGTAAGGGGGTTGGTTACGCAGTGGGAAGGTTTAACACCCAAAATGTCTATAGTACTCTTTAGGAGCCCTTCGAAATATTTACGCTTTTTGTTCTGAAAAAAAGGTTTGTTTGAAAGAAGATTGGGGAGATGAGAAGAGAATCATTTTTTATATTTTTGTGTTTGGAGAGACTTATCGCATCATGTACAAAGTGCGATATAGGATTAAAACCTCGTAGTTTGTGGTACAAATAACAAAAGTTTGTTGGTTTTGATTGATTTTAAATGTAAAGACAAGTCGTCATTTTAAGGAGAAAACTACGACTAGTCACCCACAAGTATAAAACAACATTTGCATCACCTAAAAATGGAGGATTTTGCTTAGATTATCAACAAGTCTATCACTCAACATATAAGTTGAAAATGTCAACATCTTAATACTATGGAGAATAGGAGAATTATATCTCAACTATGGAAATGACTCATGTCTAAACTTTTATGAAAATTTTTAAAATGAAAAGTGCGTAAAGGTACAAAAATTTTGAATGAGGTAAAGTGTTTTTTTATACCTTTTTTTTTAAAATTGGTCAAAGTATGATTAATATTGATTGACATTTATTAAAGAAAAAAAGTTTAAAAAATCACTTGACAAAAGTCAAGGTTTTATTGTGAAAGCGGTTTGAAGTTTGAAACCAAGAAGGTTTTAAAAATTTAAGAAGAGGAGTAGATGAAGTGATTACCTTAGAAAGAAAAATGAAAGCTAGAGATGAGATGGATCTAACCAAATTGTAGCACACTTCAATAGCTAGCAAAATAAAATTCCATCCGATTTGAAGCATAAGCTAATGGGAGAGCCAAATACAGGCCAAGATCCACCATACTTCAAGCATATGGACAAAGTCCTAAATCTAAGTCCAAGGGTCCAAGAATGATCCAAGAGCCTAACCACAAAGTTAAGAGCACCAAGTTTTTTAGAGGTTTTAATCTTTTATTAGTGTTTTGAACAAGACATAGTCCAAGTGGACAAAAGAAAAATGACATAAACATAAACAAAGATATGATATGAAATGATAATAATGGAGTATAAGAATAAAAGAGATAGGGATCAAGAAAGAAACATAAACAAAATTAATATAAAGTTATTGTTAGTGAGTTAGTGATTAGTTGTTAGAACAAATGATCAACGATGGTTAATTCATGCACTTAGACCACGATTAATGAAAACTCATTAGAGGATTGATAAAATCAAAGCCTCCTAACAACAAGTTTCATAGGTAGTGGACCTAAGACAAGCAATCAACCATACTTGGACTTTCAAACATAAGTTTGAGTTAGGAATGATCATTTTCCGATTACGGGACAATTTAGCGCTATGTTAAGCAATCGTAATCGGGTTTATGTAGAAATCACAACTATCTGAGGCCGGTCAATAATAATGTTAGTGCTAATGTATGCTAGAGAACTGATAAGAAAATCACTCTCTGAAAGCAATACTGCACGAAAAGAAAAGAATGTAGTGATCTCATCTTAATTAAGACTTTTATCGATTAATCAAAGGTAATCTATCACTATTCCAAAGTACGGAGAATTATCTCAATAATCATTCGTCCATAGATTTGAAATAATTAAGATTAAACATCCTTGACAACCAACAATTCATGATCCACAGATTTCATCGATCAAAAGAAAAAGAAGAAGAAGAAAGAGGACCAAAATGGATCTTAATTCGATTAAATCGTCATTAATATCAATCACCTCTCTTGGTGAATTTAGAATTTCTCCTATCAACGCCCATGGTCCATTGAGATTAATAAGATCATGTTCAAAATTTAAGATCCAACCAACAACCAACAATTAATCAAAAATAGAAAAGAGAATTCAAAATAAAATCAAGAATCAAGTATATCACATGAATTTCAAGAAAAGTTTTAAAACAAAAATTTCAAAATATCGAGATCCATACGAAAAAATAAAATATATTTTTAAAAAAAATATTTCAAAAGAAAAGAAATAGTAGAGAGTTAATAAAAGAAAATTGAAATAAAATCTTTAAAAAAAAGGAGGGTTTAAAAGAAATAAAGGTGGTGGTGTAGCAAAATTAAAACGGGCCAAGCCCAGTCCACTTTAAAAAATAAAGTTATTTAAAACAAAACATAAAAACATAAAAAAAATGAATCAGAAGCAAAGCTTCATCTTCTTCTTCATTTGCTTCACGAGAAAACATTTTTACCAAGCCAACACTTTCTCCGCCGCGTCGGAGCTCAAAAATCATGCGAAATGAACCGAAACACAAAGCTCTACTAAGGATATAAACAATTTCAAGAATCGCAACAGACAGTTTTGAATCGAAAACGATGGAAAAGCCTCAATCTACCTTCAAGGTCTCAGGTAAGAGTGAAATTGATCCTTCTTCTTGTTTCTCTTCTTCTGGATAATTCCTGCTTTTGAATTGGAGTGAATTTGAATGGAGAAGTCAAGAAGAATAGCTCAAAATGATTTTATGAAGTGAGAAAATGAGAGAGAAATTTTGCAGAGGTTTGGTGGATTTTTTTAAGCTTGAGAACATGAATGAATTGGGTGTTGTATTTATAGATGAGAGTGAATGCAAATGATTTGCCGTTTATGAGATTTTCTGTGCGTTTTGAAATTTTGATGTTGCTGCGTTTTTATGATTTTTTCTGCGTTTTCATGATTTTTTCTGCGTTTTCATTTGATGCGGGTTGTGTGTGACTTGTGCTGAATATTTTCATGTCGTTTTGATTTTTATTCGCAGCTCATGTTAAGTTGGCTCGCGTGAGGCACGGCTTGTTTTGGCATGAAAAATTGCACGTGTAGAATTATAGCATGGAGCTATTTTACGTACTGCACAAACACTGAATCATGACCAACACACGTCTTCTCAAACCAGCATATGGTGAATCCGGATGAGAATTTCAACAACAACTTGCCCTGTAGCTACTCTACTCAAAGCATTCCTCGGAACGGTCGAAAACTTGCTCGGGGGCTACATCTTATGATACAGATGAACTCAAAAATGTAGGTACTTCGCGCTAGAAAATTCGAAGACGTTGATTCTCAGAAGATGGCTTTGAAGGAATGCTTTGGTTTGGAGCTATTTCCGAGCTCCTATTGTTTATGTTTCTGGGAGTTATAACACTAGAACCTAGAACTCTGTCTCTAAAACCAACTTCATCAGATGAATATAATGAAAGGTCGTTCCTATCATGTTCAGACAAAACACCAGAAGATTGTTGCACAATCTCAACAGCCGCAGTGGCATCAATCTTCATTTTAGAATCAACACCAGAACATTGCTGCTTAACTTAATCAGGAGAATTACTGTCAAGAGCATCTCTTTGGGACATATTTTCTTCCAAAACTGCAGATTTAATTATCTCCTCTACTTGTTTACCTTTATCAGCTTGCCCACCATTTTCTGTGTACATGTTTGGCCTTTCATCTGTTGGATAACAGGTTTGCTTAACATCATTTATTGCTGCACTATCTGTAGCATCAGCCATCAATACAAGGAGAACTGGGCATGTCAATGGCATAATTGAAGTTATCAGGTGCACTAGAAACAAACTGCTGATCCTCAGGCTCAGCAGAATGTACTAGTCGAGGATGTCATTCCTTTAAAAAAAATTAGAACACTGTAGATTCCATATAATTTTTTTGCAACTGAGAGGAGTACTTCCCTAAGTATCTTACAGCCTCAGACCATTCCTCTACAGAACTTGTGCCCCTGACATTATACTGACAAAATATTTTACAGCTGGTAATGAGGTAATGACCATCTTCTTTTAATGTCTTCTAAACAACATGCCTCTCATTAATGCTTAAATTTTCCTGGCTACTTTGACAGAGAACAATATTACTAAGCAAGCCACTTAAAGAACCTTCTAATGGACTGGATGTCTCCGGCTGGTTCGTCACTATATTTCCATTTGAACTAAAATTGATCAGCTCGTCATGAGAGTTGAGTGGTAAACCGAAAAAAGTTGGGATCCAAACATTTATTTCTTATGCATCCTTGTCCCCAGCTTGTAAAAGGGTATGACTTAACAGTCATATATGTAGGAAACACATTATCTCCATAGTAAGAAGATGAAGGCGATGGAGATTCTGGCCTTTCATTAACTTTATCATATGGAGCAGGATAAGACGATGAAGGCTCCAAGAATGTCTGTGTACTTGCATTTTTGTTCACAGCATCAACTTGAAATGTATGATCCTCCGAATAGTCAATGAACTCTCCACCGAAACTGAAAATTCCAGATTCACACACTTGTGTATTTTTACCACACATTTGCCCTTGTTGACCTGCCGGAAGAGGTTTGGAAAAACCAATATTTGGAGAAAAATGAATTGTAGCTGTGAATTATTATTATCAAAAACTAACATCTTGATTAATAATTCATACTTTTGTTCTAACTGTTGGATTTTTCTTGATTGATACATGGCTTCAAAAAATCTGGTCTTGTGACTTGTTCTAGGGTACTAGAAAACTGTTTGCTTTCAGTTATTGGGCAAACCTCCTTTCTTTTGTCTTTGTCTATTTGCGGCCATAATTTCTGTTTGCCTCAAAACTTGAACTTTCTTCATCAGTTCGGTCCGTTACAAATGAAGTAGCCAGTGCATCTGAAGATGTGTTAAACATAGTTTCATCAAATGAAGTTTTCTTTTACAGACCAACTATTCCATCTTTATAAGAGAATTTGACATGTATGTCAGAGGTTAGAATTTAATCATTCACATGGCTTTCTTCAGTACCATCTCGAATTTTACATCTATCTGATATCTTGGCAGAAAGATGTTTCAAGTGGTTCTTGAAAGTGTCCCCAACTGGAGAATTTGGTTTTGAGCAATGGAGAATAGATAATGAATAATGGTCTAGAAAAATATGTAATTAAAATGGATATGAAATCATGATTTTAATTCAAAACCAATCTTGAACTTTCCACACAAACATCAGATTAGAATGAATGAAGTCACTCCTGAACAACTGAATAACTTGCAATTGAATCATCGGCCATCAATTTTGATCTTTGACATAATTCTCTGAAACTCTGATAAAAATGGAATGAGTGTTGAATCGCTTTGAATTTGGCATGAATCAATCTATGGGAAAATAAATCCACAGATGAACACAATATGGACTGATGGACTATTGACCATGATAATTTGGACTAGACTTCTCATAAATCATCTGCTTGATAACCTGATGAATTTCAGCACAAGACAACTTGACCGTGAACGTTCACTGCTTGAGAAATAGCCTACCGACACAGATACTTGCAGTTGAAGTAACCTTGATGGTTTGACCAAGATTAGGTCAAACTTCCATTTGATCTTAACCATAATTGAATAGCCACACTTGATTCTAAGCCATACCCTTGCTCTTTGACAACCTTGTAAACCCTAAACGCACAGAGAAAGAAAAACAAACAAAATTGCAAAATATTTTGGTATTTTGGTTAGAGGTTAGCAAACATAAAGCAGGTAAGAAACACACAGATGTTGGGAGAACCAAAGAGTATAATCTTGTTTGTGTATGCAAAAAATGAAAATGATATGTGGGATCTTAGGGGTAAAAATTAGGGTATTGCACTAATAAATTCCCCTTGCGTAACCGACTCCCGAACCCAAGATTTGGTTGCGATGACCTTGTCTTCTCCTTTCTTTTAGGTTTTCTTTGATCGTTTCCTTTCCCTCCCTTGAGATAAATAACATTCGGTGGTGACTCTTCTGTTTGTTTTCGCCGGTTTTTCACAGTTGCGACATAGGGGATTGTGGGATTCAACCTTTCAAGGTTTGAGATTAGTCTGTGATTGTTGCACCCCAAATTTGTCCTACCTTTACATGGTTTCTAGTGCCACTTTATTTCGAATGAATAAAATGGCACAATTGGCAAGAGACCGTGTGTGAGGAGTTGTGAGTGTGAGAGGTTGAGAGTTCGAATCCCACCTTCTTCACTTTTTGTTTTTCTTTTATTTTTATTCTAACTTTTCTATTTTTATAAAAAAAAATAACAAAATAGTTTTTTTATTATTTAATTATTACTTTCGTATTTTATTTAAATTATTTTTTCACTTTTTTTTCATATTATTCATAAAAACATCCAAAAAAATCATAAAATTTAAAATATTAGAAAAGATTTTACTCTTTTTATAATATTTTTAATGTTTAGTAAATAAATAGGGTTTTAAGTTTGTTTTAATTTGTTTAAATTTTATTTAGTTTTGACTAATTCTTTAAGTTGGGCTTTAAAGTGGGCATTAGGTTAGAGTTAACCCTAATTTGTTACCTATATAAACATGGGTTGCATTTGAGAAAAGGGGAGAAGGAGACAAAAAGAAAAACGGCGGCCGTCAAGATCTGGAGGTTCAGAAGAGCTTCGAAGCTCATCATCATCACCTCCATTTGAGAAAGAGGAAAAGAGATCCAAAGAAGTTCGTCGAGAACCGTTGCCGCCGGCGAAGAACAAGCGAAAGTATCACCAACCGACAACTGAAAGCAGGCATGACCAGGCTTACCGAGATGCTTCAAGTACTGATTTTCAGAGGAGAGCCACCTCATAGGACTGTCATTCAGGAAGTTTCGGGCGCTGATCCACCTCCTGTTTCGTTGCCACCATCTACTTGGCCTGAGTTTGGTTTACCTCATAAATACTCTCCACCTATTTCATCTGCCGCTACGATTGGTCAGACTGTCAGACCGATTTTTCAAGCTCCTGTCCTTACCGAGGCCCAACCTGTGGTCCACACGGTTAACCAGACTGTCCAAGCTCCCTTTGAGAATCCTCCTTATGAGTATAATGCTGTCGGTGGGCAAAAGGGAGACCAGAAAGATTTTGTTGAGCCTGAGATCACACATGAACAATTTCAGATCATAAACAAGAGACTCTAAGTTGTCGAAGGTACTGATTTCTTCAACGTTGATGCCGATAATATGTGCCTAGTTTCTGGTCTTGTTTTTCCTGCCAAGTTTAAGACTCCTGAGTTCGTGAAGTATCAAGGTCATTCATGTCCAAGAGCCCATCTAGTCATGTACTTCCGAAAGATGGCAGCTTACACCAACAATTAGAAGTTGCTCATCCATTGCTTTCAGGATAGTTTGAGTGGTGCTTCTCTTAAATGGTATATGAACTTAGAGCATAACAGTGTCCACTGCTTCCAAGATCTCGTCAACGCTTTTATGAAGCAGTATAAATATAATTTGGACATGGCTCCCGATCGGCGTCAGCTTCAAAGTATGTCTCAGAAGGAAAAAGAGTCGTTCAAGGAGTATGCTCAGCGTTGGAGGGAGTTAGCTTCCCAAGTCGAACCCCCTATAGCCGAGAAGGAACTGACAGGAATGTTCATGGATACTTTGTCTCCTTTCTATTGGGAAAAGATGATTGGGAGTGTCTCTTCAAGCTTTACAGATCTGGTGACTATTGGCCAAAGGTTAGAAGAAGGGTTGAAAAATGGGAAGGTATCCAAAGCTGCCAAAAAAATCTTCTAATGGTGCAAGGAAATCCTATAGGAATTTCCATAAGAGGAAGGACGAGCAGACCAATGCTGTCATGACTGAATCAAGAAAGCCTCGCTAGGGATCTCAACCTGTTGTTGCTCCACAGCCAGCTCAGACCGCTCAACATTCAGTTATTAGACAAGACCAGTCTCGAAATAGGAACCAATTTGATCCTATTCCCATGACTTACACAGAGCTATATCCGTACTTGGTTCAACGAGGGCTGATTACTACCAGGGCTTTATCACCTCCTAATCCTCTTCCAGCTGGATTCAAGGCTGATTTCCAGTGCGCTTTTCATGAGGGTGCTTTAGGCCACGACTTGGAGCATTGTTTTGCACTGAAATCCAGAGTGCGTGAGTTAATGAGGGATTGAATACTTGATTTTGAAGATAATCCTCCAAATATCAAGAAAAATCCGTTGCCAGCACATTAAAAGTGAAGCTTCGGGCTGACCCTAGAGGATGGCTCACTGATTTAATCATTAGGCTTTTGTTTCTCATTGTTTGTATTTTCCTTATTTTATTAGTTGTTTGCTTTCGAACTATGTTTGTACTTTTATATTAATGAACTGAGCATTGCAACTTTTGATTTAATTCATTTTATCTATTATTTTCATCTCTATGCTTTATCTTTCAAATATTTATTTTTGTCCAAATTTTTGGTATGGAAAGATTGGAGGGAGGATGACGAAAACGTTATACCCATAACTGTTGTCAGTATGCTTTCAATCAAACTTTGTTGACGATGTAAGACATTGTTTCGATCCCCAAACACTGGAGAAATAAGGAGGTTATCCCCTTGTCACCCCCTTCGAGCTTATAAGTTGGAGTTTCTTTCTTTACAAAAAACCGCAATTTTAACCTTGGGGCATGGGTAGTTCTCAATTAACTTGGCATGTGTTTTCATATAAAGGTCACACTCACAATTTTCCTTCGTACACAGCAAGTTTCGTAGATGCTTTTTTAAAGCCAAAACGTCAATGATGGTTCACCGTAATCATTTAAGATATGCAGTCACTTTCTTTCGAAAAAAACAAAATAAAATATAAACAGCCCGCTAAGTCAAAACCTATGAAGGAGACTTAGGCAAAACTGGGGCATCCCGTTGACTGTAATCTTCACAAAAAAAACAGTTCAAGCAAAAGTTAGGGATAATAAAAAGAGGAGATCTTTAAATCCTTACCCTGAAAATCCTCAATGTCAAAAGAACCATATGTTGTAAAGAAGCAGTGGCTGGCTTTTCGTAGGTCCCTTGACTTTTGAACCATCCCTGCTACCATCAGTGCAATTCCTAACCTATAGGAACCTGAATGCATAATATGAGTTGACCAAGCGTAGGGCTAAAGATTATCACGTAGATTGGGTGGGAACAAACAAATTTTGAGCCTTTATCCTTTGTTTCATAAACCGTGAATCAGACCACGTTACAACCCTCAAAAGACCTAATTGAAACAAGGATATTTTGAAAGCATGCTACAACAAGGTTGCGTAAGCTGACTCATAAATATCTTTGTGAATCATTTATTTTGGCCGTATATCTGTATTAAACTTTGAGCGTCCTGGACCGCCGTGTTCTAACCGATGACTCATTTATTTTTCATCTTTCAAAAATAATTTTGATTTCAAAAGTTGCATGAACTTTGGATTACCATGTTTGTATGAATATTTTTGTTTGCAAACTGGCTTTCTTCTAAGGAATTTTTAAACAATCAAGAAACTTGGTCAAGTGATCCTATCAGGGGAAAAATCTTCTTAGATCTGGTTTATCCATGAGATTTTCAAGACTCGGACTGGGGCAAACCTTCCGAGGGTACAGTAAAACAGTCATTTTCAGAATCAGACAAGCTGAAGCAATTATCAGTTCATCTCTAATGGACAATTTAATCTGGGCCAGTTTACTTGAAAGATCTCCAAGCGGCTTTCCATCCTTCCTACGAGGACCATCAACCTGATTACAATTTAGCAAGTGGCAGTGATCTCTGGGTTGAGGAATCGATTTTCCAGTCTTGTCATCTTACCAGAAGAGTCGAGCCTTGTCGTCGACAGCTGCATTTACATTTAATCATAACTCATAACATAATTCATATACATATACATATAATACCTATGCATAGCATGAGTGTTTCATCCTCATTTGCATTTTTCCTGAGGGCGTGTTTTATTCAGGTCTTACCTTGTGGTCAAAGTCCAACTTACTTGGCACCTACCAAACAACTTTGTGTCGTGTCTATCTGATGTTCTTCCAGATATGACATTTTTCTTATCCGATGGTTTTCCGAATATGCCTGTTCCTTTTACGTCCAATACTATTCTCATATATTGTGTTTATACCTTTCATTCAAAGCCATTATTGGATGTCTGGTACCCTGATTTTAATGTCTCTTTCTGATGGTTTTCCAGATTGAGTCTCGTTGTTCTGATGTTCTTCCAAAACTTCGTTGTTACATATCTGATGGTTTTCCAGATATTTTCCCTTGATTCTGATGGTTTTCCAGAATCTATCAGATGGTTTTCCGGATATGTTTCTCTTTCTGATGGTTTTCTAGATTGAGTATCTTTTATCTGATGGTTTCCCATATATTTTCCTTCGATTCTGATGGTTTTCTAGGATCTATCCGATGGTTTTCCGGATCTGTTTCTCTTTCTGACGGTTTTCCAGATTGAGTATCTCTTATATGATGGTTTTCCAGATATTCTTTTACGATTCTAACGGTTTTCCAGAATCTTTCCGTTGGTTTTCCGGATAAATTCCTCCTTCTGATGGTTTTCCAGATCGAGTCTTTGTTCTGATGTTCTTCCAGAACTCTATCTGACGATTTTCCAGATACCCCTGTGATTCTGATGGTTTTCCAGAATCTTATCCGATGGTTTTCCGGATCTGTTCTCCTTCTGATGGTTTTCCAGACTGAGTTTTTGTTCTAACGTTCTTCCAGAACCCCTTTGTTGCTTATCTGATGTTCTTCCAGATAAGTCTTCAAAACTTGCCTCGTACGTTTTTTGCTTTTCTAAATGTTTCGGATTTACCTTCAGAAACTTGTCTTCATCTCATGCTCCTATAGATGTTGTCCTTTTGTTTCTGGATATAGCCCAGGGTTTATTCGATGTTTTTCCGAGTATCTCTGGTATGTTTTAGAGTTCATTCGATGTTCTTCCGGATGTCCCTGAAATTTGTTTCTTTGACCCCGAGGTTATTCGATGGTTTTTCCGAGTATCTCTGGTGTTGGTTTCTCTCTGTATAATTTTCGATGGTTCCTGAAGATCCCGCTCGATCTCTTCGTTTAAAGGAATGACCCGAAAATTCCAGCACTTGTCGTTTACCTGATCCTACCGCCGTGGGGATCCTGTGTTACCGTTCGTTCTAAAGTGACAATTGTCGCGTTATTCCACCAGTGCGTCGTATTCCCCAGTGTAGTTACTCGTCGCGTCTGTCCCCTATGTCGTCGTGCCGTCTGCATCCTTGCATTCACCATTCCATCATACGCATCATATTAGATTCATGACATTGTTAGCATTATAGTTCGTGTTATTTTGTCCATATCATTACATATCACTGCATATAGGGGCCAAATTTTCGGTTATCTGTATTTAAATCCCTTTCACCGCGATTTCTCGAGTCTCCGCTGCTCAAATCATCCGGTGAAACTATTTAAATAGGGACATCTGTTGCACCCCAAATTTGTCCTACCTTTACATGGTTTCTAGTGCCACTTTATTTCGAATGAATAAAATGACACAATTGACAAGAGACCGTGTGTGAGGAGTTGTGAGTGTGAGAGGTTGAAAGTTCGAATCCCACCTTCTTCACTTTTTGTTTTTCTTTTATTTTTATTCTAACTTTTCTATTTTTATAAAAAAAATAGTTTTTTTTATTATTTAATTATTATTTTCGTATTTTATTTATATTATTTTTAAAAAAAATATTATTTTTTCACTTTTTTTCATATTATTCATAAAAACATCCAAAAATCATAAAATTAAAAATATTAGAAAAGATTTTACTCTTTTTATAATATTTTTAATGTTTAGTAAATAAATAGGGTTTTAAGTTTGTTTTAATTTGTTTAAATTTTATTTAGTTTTGACTAATTCTTAAAGTTGGGCTTTAAAGTGGACATTAGGTTAGAGTTAACCATAATTTGTTACCTATATAAACATGAGTTGCATTTGAGAAAAGGGGAGAAGGAGACAAAAAGAAAAACGGTGGCCGTCAAGATTTGGAGGTTCAGAAGAGCTTCGAAGCTCATCATCATCACCTCCATTTGAGAAAGAGGAAAAGAGATCCAAAGAAGTTCGTCGAGAACCGTAGCCGCCGGCGAAGAACAAGCGAAAGTATCACCAACCGGCAACTGAAATGTAAGCTTTTCTGTTATCCCAATTAAAACCTCTTCCAAATAATTAAACCTCCATTTCATTTTTTAAACCATTTTTTTGTTCTAACTAAAAAAAACCCTTTTTGTGAATTATAACTAAAACCAGTTTTTGATTATAATTACAGTAATTAAAAACTTAAAACTTTTTCTTAATTAAAACACTAACCACTATCAATTTTTTTAAAATAAATAAACAGTGTTTAAAACACTTTTATAGTTAAGTGAAAACATTTTTACTAACTTAAAATTAACCCACTCCTAAAATTAAAACCTTCTTTTTTAAGTATTAAAATTAACATTTTTTTTATGTTAAAATTAAGTTTTAAAGATTAAAAATTAAAACATGTTAGAAAGGGTTAAAACTTTTTTTTTAAACAAAAACTTCCTTTAAAGTTTTAAAACTAACATTCTTTTAAAGTAAAACTAACGAGTTTTTTTTTAAAATGCAAACTTCTTCTTTTAAACAAAACTTATGATTAGAGTTTTTTTAATTTAAGACTTTCTCTTTTAAAAATTAAAATTAAAATTTTTCTTTTTAAATTAAGATTAAAACTTTCTAAAGATAAAAAGTTAAAACTAAAGTTTTGTTTATTTAAAAATTAAAACCTTTTAAAATTAAGACTAAAATTTTAATATAAAAATTAACAAAATAATAATAAAAATTCCAAATTGCATTTTCGTGTTTCTTTTAATATAAACTGTGTTTGCCATATTTTCGTCTAACTTTTCACTAATGTTCTCTATTTCTCTCCTCAGATTATACATAGATTATGATTCATATTTATTTTAATTTATTTTGTTCCATGGATGTAATTTATGCGAGGCCATGGTCGCGGTTTTATTTTATCTTTCTTTTTTTTGGGGGGATTTGTAATTTACGCGAGTGATCGTCGCGACGCTTTCTTTACTTTCTGCATTTTAATTTCTGCCATATAATATCTTGCCATGTTTGCATGTTTTACCGTTATTTTCCCTCCGAAGGAATTAGGTATAGCCGTTTGACCGCCGAGTCAATAACCCCAGTTTCAACAGCTTCTAAACCCTATTTAGCCTAGGCGTCCCGCCGTGGACGAAAATACCCTTTACCCTAGCATTAGGTCAAAGAGTCGTCGTACTCTGTTTAGGGTTTCTCGCCGTGGAATCCCTAATTTAACCCTAATTTCATTTAACAAATTCAACATAGAAATAGGAGTTTCAAAACTCCACGTAAGCGTGTCCTTAAGATATGTTTACTCCCCTTGAAACCTTGACCATAGTCAAGAAGTTTCTAACCTCCCTTTCGAGGGGAACTACAATTACTCTGATTCCATTCCCGTCAGAATATGTAGGCACAAGATGCGACGTCTTGCCGAGTAAACTTAGGACTAACCCTTAGGTCTTTTAGGTCACTATGTCCCTTAGCTCAATATATATACCTAAATCAGATAATAAAATAAAAATGCATACAGTAAACAAAAGATTCCTGTAGAGTACTACAGAAGTTTAGGATGCTAATGCCTTCCTTAATCTTAACCAACCCCTTACCTAGGTCTCTCCCCGCATTGTGTTTACGATGCAAAAATAGGTTTTTCCTCTTTTGACCTTTTCCTTCGGATATATCAAAGAGCGGTTGTGAATTAAGAATTATGATTCAAACTAATTAATAGTTTGATATCCTATTTCCACCGCAACAGTGATAAAATCTCTTTAGGTTCTTGGTAAGTCCATGGTAAAATCAAGATTAGGTTAAAGCTTAGTCTGTCATAAAAGCTTCGATAAGATTCGAGATTATCCCGATATTAAAATCTCTCAGGTTATTAGTTAGCCTATGTAAAATAAAGGTTTAAGGTTTGCAAGTTCACCCGTGATAAAAGCTTGTAAGGTTTAAGAACTTGAAGACTAACCACTCCAAGATTCATGTTTGTGGAGAGAAGACTAACCGCTTCAATCTATCATGTGGAAAGGAGACTAGTCGATTCGATCTTCTGTTTGGAAGAGAATACTCAGACTTTCATATTCTGAAGTCTTATATTATTTGGTTAGAGGTTAACTATATTTCTTTATATAAGGTAGTTCATGAGTACATTTTATTAAAGGCTTTCAAGTTTATTGGAAACTCTCAAGATCAGTTATTGGGGAGAGGAGTAAGTCCTTTTGTTTTAACTGAACCTCTATAATTCTCAGTGTTCTTCTTTTCCTTATCCGTTAAATTTCTGCTATTTATATTTGCATTTTATTTCCACTGCTAAGTATTTAAAAATGTTTTTAAACTCTGATTTTATTCTACAAAAATTTTCAAAACCAATTTTTTCTGATCCACACAATTCACACTCTTCCTCTTATGTGAAGTCACATGTCCAACACTTTTCCCATATTTACTTTCAGCTCAATTTCTTCTATTCTTAATTCAGTTTTCTCATCTTAAGGAATTTATTTTTCTTCTTCTTTTTCTTTTTTAATGTCTCCTTCATCGATTACTTCCCATTCATCTTTGACTTCTCTCTTAACTTCATCATCCATAAGACTATCCAACGTATTCCTATTAAAACTTCCACTTGATTGAGCTACCACTCTTTTTGATAAATGCCCAATGTAATTTTCAATTTTCTTCATGGATGATTCAATGTTCTTGTTGGATGCTTCAATGTTTTTGTTATATGTTTCAATTTTCTTGTTGAATGCTTCAATGGTTGAGTTCATGGCTTCATGGTTGCTTTTAGTAAACTTCATGAATTTGTTCAAAGTTTCTTCTATAAGGGATGACTTCCTTGGTGGTGGATCTTAAGGAGCTTTTTGGATAAAATTCTGACATTGATTGTTACTCTAGTAAAGATTTGAATGATCATCCTGCAATGGATTATATGTTTTGAAGTAAGGATCCGACTCTTGATAATTTTATGCGTAATGCACTTCTTCAACATAGTCCTCTGGTACACAATGGCAATTGGTGGGACCATCACCACATAAACCACATCGTAACGCAATGATCGGATTAACATTTGTTAGAACTAGAGTTGAGGCAGTAATTTGCATTGATAAAGCTCCCGACCCAAATATGTGTTATTGAGTTACAATGCTTTTATGACATGGCAAACCACATGTTCTTGAAAGGGTTGTTATTGTCACCTCTCCAAATAAAAAATGTTTCTCTTATTAATAAGGAAAACTGAATCTTATGTTCTTTTGCTCTAGCCAAACACTTGAGATGAAAATAAATATTTCAACCTTTAGAGTTGAGAGAAATCAATCATTTTTTATATATTGACCACACCTTTACTGATAGATTTAGATCACCTGTTTCCATTTCTCTACAACCATCTCTCATGCTCTCTTTTTGTTCCTATCTCTCTCATCATTTTCTATCTCTCATCTTTACCACTTCAATTTTCATTTCAATTTCTCTCTCTTAACACTCACAAAATTGGAGCTAGACTGCTGCCCAACAGAGGATGTTAGTTCCATGGTTTTAGAATTGGCAGCAGCTTTGCTAAAACATGGTTCACATAAAGATGTTGGGAGAAATGTCCTAACTTGTTTGTCGGTCAACATTGAAGACAGATGTTCTGACAGATGTTGTGACATGTTGTACCAGAATATCAATACAGGTTGTAGTCTTATTCTTGCCATATTTGATTTGATTTTGTGAGATTTCTTTTGGATATATCTCACTTATTTTTGAAGATCAAGAAGATTTAATCTGAAACATTTTATTTGATCTCCAACTGTTCATAAGTTTCTAAATTTGGATGTTAAGACAATTTAGGAAACTTGATGATTTGTTCCAAGATTAAGGAGATTTTTCTACATAATTGATGCAACTCTCAGCGTGTGGATCAAGCAATATTTGGGTGAAGACTTTAAAGCCCATGGACTGCTGAGGAGTATTTAAAGAGCAACCTAAACCTGATGTATTCACGACTTTCACTTTTGTAAAAATAAGGGGAGGTTTTAGAGTCATAGATTTTGAGAGTCTCTTTATTGTGACTTTGTAAGTCACCCATGTATCTTGATACGTTGAGTTAGACTGATTGTAAGTTGTTTATTATTCACTCTTAAGCTTCTAAGCATGAGTGCATTATTCTTAGTTTAAAGATTTTAGCAAAACTAAGTATTGTACTTGGAAGTGTTGGTACTTCTATTTTGAGTTATTGTTGAATTGTCACTAGTTTGTGACTGTTAGGAAGTGAGAGGGAGATATCATATCTAGAGGGTTTCTAGGTAGAAGTTACACAAGGTAGTGATTAGGTGAGAAGTTATAAATGGGGAATTTTAGCTTTGAACTAATGCTATCATAGTGAATTTCCTTCCTGGCTTGGATGCCCCCCATATGTAGGAGATGTTGTACCGAACTAGGTTAACAATTGATTGTGTTATTTATCTCTCTGCAATTTATTTTCAGTTTGAGTTATTTGTTCTGTTAGACAGAAGATGTTGTAACATCTGTCTTGACATTATGTTCTGATGTGAGGACATCAGTATTAATATGTGTTAGTGCCAGAATTTCAGAGGAGAAGTTCCAATTCCTAAACTTAATTGCATTAATCATTCATACATGTGAGCATGATTTCATTTCTTTGTATTTATGCCACATACAATATTAAAATGAATACTATTACACAAGAAATGAGATGTTATACTCTATATCTCATGAATACTATTACACAAGAAATGAGATGTTATACTCTATATCTCATGTTTTCCTTACTGCATTGTTGGTGATAAGACTTAACTATTACCTGCATAGACACATCATCGCCTTAGAGTAACTTCAATGGTAAATCTTCACCCAAGTTTGCCATAGTGTCAAGTGTTTTTTCTTAATTTATTGATTGAGATTTTCCACATTTGAAAATGTCATTGCTTCATGATGCAACATAATGTTCTGACATATTAAATACTATTATATGTTGGATGATGATAATGAAAAGCATGTTGAACTAGTAAAGCAATACCAATCTAATTGTTATTATATATTTTACACTATATTTTATTTACTCTAAAATTTGAATATTTTTTAGAATACCCTATTATTTAAAAAAATACAAAAATATCCATGTTTTCAAAAAAAAAATACCAAAGTAACATAGTTTGGGTTCTGGAAAACACGAATACGCCAAATGAAATGGCGCATCCCTTAAAATTTCTTCCTACGCGCCATTTCAAATGGCTGATACATGTCAACCAAGTCATATGAAATGGCGCCTACCTTTAATGAAACAACACATGTGCCATTTCATATGGTGTCACCCTTGTATTTTATTTATTTATTTTTTAAACCATCTGTTTGTACGCCATTTCAAATGGCTACTATTACACTTTCCCCATATAAATACTGACTACCCTGTTCTCATTTTTCTCTGCAGCAACCTCTCCTCATTTTTATCTGAACCAACTTCTCCTTATTCCTCTATCAAAATGGCTTCCTCTTCTTCCTCGAAATATCTCTATCAGGTTCCATATATCCACAAGAGAAATGCCAATTTAATTTTCTCGCCAGTCAAACTTCCAATGAAGATTCTCCCCTAGAATATACTGATGCTAGAACATCTTAACAGGAGTCTGATCCACTGGTTAGACAGAGATATTCTAGAGCGTAAAAAGATCAGAAGAATTCAAAGGTTTATTACCACGTTCAACCAAAATGGAGAAGTTTGTTTCGGGGAGAATCTTACTAATGACTAAGATGTTCATACGTTGATGTATAGTTCTCAGGAAATTTTCCTGATGGTTGTAATCACTTAGTTATGTTGTTTATTCATTATATTTGTTTATTTTGTTGTTTAAGTGTTTTAATTATTATTATTGTTGTTTTTAAATTATTGTTATTGAATGTTATGATATTAATGGAATGAAAGTTGTTGTTGATATAAAGAGACAAGGTTACATTTAAAACTATGATGTTGTGCTTGATCCTACATTGGGATATTTTTTATGATTGTACCCGGGTGTAATACCCTAATTTTTACCCCTAAGATCCCACATTTCATTTGCATATCATTCCACAAACAAGGTCATACTTTTGGCTTTCGCGCCCTTATGGGTTTATTACTTTCTTTTTGTTGTTTATGTTTACTAACATCTAACCAAAATACCAAAAATATTTTTCAATTTGTTTGTTTCTTCTTCTTCTCTGTGTGTTTAGGGTTTTGCAAGGAGATTAATGGCAAAGACATTCATTCAAGTTTAAATCAGATGGACGTTTGACCTCATCTTGGTCAAACCATCAAGAGTCTGCTTCAACTATAAGTTACCCGTGGTGGTAGGATATTTTCTCAGGAATTGTGATCGTTCATGGTCAATTTGTCTTGTGTTGAAATTCATTGGTTTATCAAGCAGTGTTCAATGAGAAGTTTGGTCCAAATTGAAGGTGCAAGTAATGTCCTGGTACATGAGTAGTTGTGTTCATTTTTATCAGAGGTATGTGGAAATAGTCAAGTTGGTGTTTCAACGAAATCAAGATCTCATGGTTGGTGCCGGTGGAATTGGATGCGAGCTTCTCAAGACTCTCGCTCTCTCTGGTTTCTCTGATATACACATAATTGACATGGACACTATAGAAGTCAGTAACCTGAACAGACAATTTTTGTTCCGACAATCCCATGTTGGACAGTCCAAGGCTAAAGTTGCTAGGAATGCTGTTTTAAAAATTTAGGCCTAAGATAAACATTACATCATATCATGCAAATGTCAAAGATCCTGATTTCGATGTGGACTTCTTTAAGGAATTTAATGTTGTTCTTAATGGACTCGACAATCTAGATGCACGTCGACATGTGAATCGCCTGTGTTTGGCAGCTGATGTTCCTTTAGTTGAAAGTGGAACTACTGAATTTCTTGGTCAGGTTACGGTGCATGTCAAGGGATGAACAGAGTGCTATGAATGATTGAGCCTAAACCAGTCCCCAAGACATATCCAGTCTGTACTATCACTAGTACTCCATCAAAGTTTGTTCACTGTATTGTGTGGGCAAAAAATCTCAAATCCCTAAACACACAGAGCATAATTTGGTGCAAGTGATGCTGCCAGCTCATCAAAGAATGTTGATGATATATTCGAGCATAACAATGATGAAGATATTGCCGAATATGGAAGGGGAATATTTGATCATGTATTTGGTTATAACATTGAATTAGCTTTGTCCAATGAGGAGACGTGGAAAAATCGAAATAGACCTAAACCAATATACAGCAAGAATGTCCTGTATGATGATTTGGCTAAACAGAATGGAAATCTAGACAACTATAATGCTTGTGGTGATGGATTATCAGTTTCTGCCATGTCATCTTTGGGCATGAAGAACCCACAAGATGTCTGGAGTCTTAGAGAAAATTCTAGAATACTTCTTGAAGCACTGAGACTATTCTTCATGAAAAGAAAAAAAAGAGGTTGGCAATCTAAGCTTTGATAAAGATAATCAGTTGGCTGTAGAATTTGTTACTGTAGCTGCAAACATACGGGCTGCTTCATTTGGCATACCTCTACACAGTCTTTTTGAAGCTAAAGAAATTGTTGGTAACATTGTGCATGCTGTGGCAACAACAAATGTTGTTATTGCTGGTTTGACTGTCATTGAAGCATCTTAGTGCCCGCAATAAGCAGTTACATCAACTATGGTATCGATCAGTCACATTGCGACGCATAATCTCCTTATTGGATCAAATTGAAGACATTGCTAAGGTTCCAACTCGTATTGAGAAACTCATTGCAGAGAAGCAATATTGTGCTGCAGTTCAATTGCATTTGCAATCCATCATGATGCTTGAGCGAGGTCTCCAAACTGTTGGGGCATTTCAAGATATCCGTTCTGAGTTATCAAACCGCGCGGTTGTTGGTGATGATATGGAGATTACGGCTTTCGTAGAGCCTTTGGTGATATTTCTGATATTGATTGTGAACACGATTGTTGGGGTTTGGCAGGAGAGTAACGCGGAGAAGGCGTTAGAGGCTTTGAAGGAGATTCAATCGGAGCATGCTTCGGTGATTCAGAATAATGAAAGTGTTCCTAGCTTGCCGGCGAAGGAGCTTGTGCCTGCAGATATGAGGGTTGTGGAATTGGTAAGTTCCACTTTGAGATTGGAGCAGGGTTCCTTGACTGGTGAGAGTGAAGCGGTGAATAAGACTAACAAGCCTGTTGGTGAGGATACTGATATTCAAGGCAAGAAGTGTATTGAATTGGCTGGGACAACGGTTGTCGTTGGTCATTGCTTTTGCTTGGTTACTCATGCTGGCATGAACACTGAAATCGGGAAGGTGCATAACCAGATGCAGGAGGCATCACAGAGTGAGGAAGATACTCCTTTGAAGAAGAAGCTCAATGAATTCGGAGAGAGGCTGACAATGATGATTGGACTCATTTGTATTTTGGTTTGGCTCATCAATGTCAAGTATTTTCTTACATGGGAGTATGTTAATGGATGACCGGCGAATTGCTACCCTTGAGTTTGACCGTGACAGGAAGTTAATGGGTGTTATTGTTGACACTGGTGCTGGTAAAAATCTCTGCTGCTAATTAATCATGGGCTATGTCGCAAATGTACTCGTGTGCAACAAAACCTCTGCACAAGTGATATCTGATCAAGTGGAAAGCAACTGTTTTGTTGATGCAGCCATTATTTTCTGCAAACTTCAGCATTATAGCCGGACCACACCTATCGAAACTCAAGTTGATTTAATTGTTGCAACACATGACATGCTTGCTGAATACGGGCTTTGCTGTGTCGGTGAAGGTGTCAAAGGTGAAGCAGGAGATTCTGCATGGTCTTGGAGAGATTTATGTTCAGGCTCAAGGATCGTTTGACGATGTCATATACACACAGATGCTAGCAATCATAGATTTGGCTGTGAAGCAAGCCATGATAACAAATGATAACTTTGAAATGGAATTCGGTAATGTCCCACCTGTGCTACGGACTGTATTGGAAATCTTACCGCTGTTAGGCCCAACTGAACACATTTCTTCCATGTGGCCTGTTTTTCTTCGGGAGTTTCCGCAGTATCTTTCTGGACAGATTCCTATTGGTTTGGCAAATGTTATTACACTCACTACATTTAATGTGTCTTTCAATAATTTATCTGGATACTTGCCATCAAATAGTACCTTGATCAAATGCAACAATGCTGTTGGAAATCCATTTCTAAGTTCCTGCCGTGGCGTTTCTCTGACTGTTCCATCAGCAAATCAACCAGGACAGTTTGGTGACAATTCTTCCAATACATCACAAACTCCAAGCAAAAATAGTGATAATGGTTTCAATGCTATTGAGATAGCGGCAATCACGTCTGCTTCAGCCATTGTTTCGATTCTTATAGCACTTATTGATTCTGTTTTTCTTCACGCGAAAGTGGAAGCCAAGGTCTCGGGTTGACGGTTCTGTCAAAAGAGAAATGGACCGAGTATAATGAACCAAAGAGACTTAGGAAATTAGTGTCGCTGTTTGTTTCACCTACGGCCAAGTACGTCGCTGTTGTTGCTGGAAATTGAATTATGATTCTGAGTAAAGAGAATGATTATCAGCAATCGTATGCAATTTTCACCGGTTCTGATTTTGGTACATTTAGTGTGGGAGCTTGGTCTGAAGATGATAAAATTCTTGGCATTGCTGATGACTATGATACTCAGTATTTTATCAAATTTGATGGTGAAGTTGTGGCAGAAATTACAAAGAAGCATTTGAAAATCTCTTCACCTATTGTTGGTTTATTTTCTGACAATGACTCTGATATGCATGAGTCTTACTTGTTCACTGCCATTACGTCAGATGGTTCACTTCAACAAATTGAGATCAATTATGGACAAGGAATTTCTACCTTTCCTAAGGACGTCCAACAAGGAATTCAACAGGCTTGTGAGAGTCTCAGTGATGGCCTGGGTAAATCTGCTTCGGTGTTAGTTCAGAACCCCTTTGAAAAAGTTCCAGCGCGGTTTAGGTGCAGGACCTGCCTTGGCTTCTGCTGTTCGAGCAGTTCCTGCAGCTTCCATACTATGCTCTTCTTGGATTTAGAAATAGCCTTGATTCCGAACGCAAATGGAAGGAGATACAAGCTTCATTGCTCTCCTCCATTCCTAATGCTAAAGAGGCTGCAGCCATGGCAGCAGCAGTCCGTGCAGTTGGAGGTGATTCCGTTTTAGATGATTCTTTTGCTCGAGAGAGGGTCTCAAGCATTGCACGTAGAATACGTGCCTCATAATTAGAACGTCGTGCACTTAAGACAGAAGTTACAGGTGCTATATGTCTCCTTGATGACGAACCAACTGCATGTGGCAGGCATTGTGGTCCAATTGATTCTAGTCTATGTCAAAGTCAAAAAGTCAGCTTCTCCATTGCATTGATCATTCAACCTGAATCTGGTCCTGTCTGTCTTTTGGGTACTGAGTTTCAGAAGAAGATTTTCTGGGAGATTATTGTTGCTGGTGCTAAACAAGGCATTGAGGCTGGACAAGTTGGGCTTCGATTGATCACTAAAGGTGATAGACAAACTACTGTTGTAAAGGAGTGGAGTATTAGTGCAACTAGTATTGCAGTTGAAAGGATTTGCTCCCATGGAATCCAAGAAGACACTAACATCTAACGGAGCAAATGTTTCAGAAAATGGTGATGATGGCATGCTTGCTGAAGATCAAGCCTTTATCAGAGGATCCAGCTTAACATCCAACTTGAGGAATCAGTTCACTAGATTCTCAAAAGATATGCAAGAGCTTTTGCATGACCATGTGTATGTTATAAATGTTCTAGGGTACATATCATACAATTTTGTCATTGGAGCTTACTCTTACTGGGGGCCAAAGGCTGGATATAGTATTTACCATATGAGTAATGCCGACTTGTTGTTTGTAGGGATTACAATTGTTTGTGGGATTTTTGGGACTCTCGCTGGAGGATTGATTCTTGATAAGATTACTTCAACAATCTCAAATGCTTTCAAGCTTCTTTCTAGAGCAACATTTCTAGGGGCAATCTTTTGTTTGATTGCTTTCCTTTTCAAGGGCTTGTCTGGTTTCATTGTCTTCTTCTCTGTGGGTGAACTGCTGATATTCGCCACCCAGGTTCCGGTAAATTATGTCTCTCTCCGTTGTGTAAAACCAAGTTTGAGGCGTTTGTCTATGGCAATCTCTACTGTTTCAATCCATATCTTTGGCGATGTCCCTTCCGCACCACTTGTTGGGGTCCTGCAGGATCATATTAACGACTGGAGGAAAACAGCTCTGTGTCTAACATCTATTTTTCTTTCTTGCTGCTGGAATATGGTTCATAGGAACCTTTTTGAAAAGTAAGGATATGTTGAACGAAGGCAATGAACCAATTCAATTTCATTCTATCCTATAAACCTTCATTGTTTTTAAGGGCGGGCTTGGTGATGCATACAAGACTTACATTGCAGAAAAAGAAATTTCAGATGAGACATACAGTGAGGATGGTGTTGCATTATTTCGCATCCAGGGCTCTGGACCAGATAATATGCAAGCTATACAAGTTGAACCTGTTGCTTCTTCCTTGAATTCCTCTTATTGCTATATACTTCATAATGGGCCTGATGTCTTTACTTGGTCTGGAAGCAATACAAATGCAGAAAACCAGGAACTTGTAGAGAGGATGCTGGATTTGATAAAGCCAAATTTACAATCAAAACCACAAAAGGAGGGAGCAGAGTCTGAACAGTTTTGGGAACTATTAGGAGGAAAGACAGAATATCCCAGTCAAAAGATTGTGAGGGAAGCTGAAAATGATCCTCACCTATTTTCATGCAATTTCTCACAAGGAGATTTAAAGGTGATGGAGATACACAACTTTTCCCAGGATGATTTGATGACAGAAGATATTTTCATTTTGGACTGTCACTCTGAAATCTTTGTGTGGGTTGGCCAGCAGGTTGAGCCCAAAAGTAGAATGCAGGCTATACCAATTGGTGAGAAATTCCTTGAGCGAGATTTTCTTTTAGAAAAAATATCTCGATATACTCCAATATATTTCGTCATGGAAGGCAGTGAGCCGTCTTTCTTCACACGCTTCTTTAAATGGGATTCTGCAAAATCTTCAATGCTGGGGAATTCATTTCAAAGGAAGCTTGCAATCATGAAAAATGGTGGTGCTCCACCTTTGGTTAAACCCAAAAGAAGAGCATCTGTATCTTATGGGGGAAGGTCTGGTGGCTTGCCAGAGAAATCACAACGCTCCCGCAGTATGTCTGTTAGTCCTGATCGGGCTCGTGTGCGAGGAAGATCTCCGGCCTTCAGTGCCTTGGCAGCTACTTTCGAGACCTCAAATGTTAGAAACCTTTCAACTCCACCTCCTGTAATTAGAAAGCTGTATCCAAAATCTACGACACCAGATTCTGCAATACTTGCATCAAAATCTAAAGCCATAGCTGCAGCCACTACCAATACACAACCTGCTTTTGGATGTTTTAGTCCCGTCTTCGCATTTGGTTCAACTTTTGTTAACGGTGATCAAATGAGCATGAGAAACCAGGATCTGAGATCATTGAGGATGTATCTTGGTGCTATGACAACTTTGTCAATAACAGGGCATTGAAATCAGTTGATAATGTTCAACAGCAGCTAGCGCGTATCACGGCTCGGTTTAACCCGAAATTATGCATCACTGACTTTAATAGTCGTGATTATTACGGCAACATTAGAAAGGCAACGGCGTGAACGCTTAGCAGCAGAGAAAGTATGCAGCATCTGTCGACAAAACATGATTCCTTCTGTTTTTCCGAAGCTTGCGGTGTCTCAGCAGATGTGAGATGCTAAGAATATGATGTGCGCAGCAGATCCACGCCATGGTCGTTATTTGACTGCTTCAGCAATGTTCCGTGGTAAGATGAGCACTAAGGAGGTAGATGAAGCAGAGCGAAAACGGCTCGAAATTGAGGTTGAGCTGAGAAAACAATTCATCACTTATCCAAGCCATATTGCAAGCCATGTGAATATAATCTCAGCCATGTAGCTGACCCCACAAGCTATCCATGTCACTTAAATGAGCTACAAAGAGAAAAATTGCAAAACGACATGTAAAATACCAGCAAAAAAAATATCACGCACAACACACCTACTTCAAAACGGCAGAAAATTATCACAAGCGGCAAATCATTTTTTCACTCATTCTCATCTATAAATAGAATTCATCCCTCACTCTATTCTTCAAGCTTTTAAGCCAAAAAACCTCTGCTGATTTTCTTCCTCAAATTCCTCACTACCAGAAAAACCTTCGTTCACTTTTCTTCTCCTACTTCCTTCCACCAATTTCACTTCAATTGATACAAATTCAACCAGAGATTCGTTCAGAAGAAGAAGAGAATCAAGAAGAAGTTTGGATTGATTTCTTACCTGTGATTTTGAAGGTAGTTCAATGGATTTCGTTTTCTCGATTCGAGTTCGTCATTGCATATTTCCTTGAATTGTTTATACTGTTGTGAAGAGCTTTTGATTCCGATCACAACCGTGTTAGTTTCGCATCCCGTCGCTTTGATTTGAGTTTGAATCCATAGCCATGGTGAACGGTGTCGCGTGAAGTTTTGAAGAAGAAAGTTGTTCTGATGTTCTGGTTTTCTATTTCTCTTTTTCCTTTTTGTTTTTCTTTACTATTTTAAATATATTTTTCTTTATTCCTTTTATTTTGTTATTTCTTTTTTTTACTAGTTAATATTTTAAATAGTTTTTTAAAAAAGAGCTCTTAAAAAAATTTATTTAAAAACTTTTGTTTTGAGCTAATTGTTGGTTGTTTTGGATTTTAAATTTTGATAAGATCTCATCAATCTCAATGGACTTTGGGTGTCGATTTTATCCACCAAAAGAGGTGATTGATATTGATGATGATTTAATCGATTTAAGATCCAAATTGCGGTTTCTTTTCATTTTAATTCCTCTTATTTTTCTTTTGATCGATGAAATCTATGGATCATAGATTGTTGATTATCAAGGTTGATTAATCTTCATTATTTCAAAACTATGGACGAATAATCATTGAGATAATTCTCCTTACTTTGGAATAGTGATAGATTACCTTTGATTAATTAATTAAAAATCTTGATTATGATGAGATCACTACCTCTTTTCTTTTTGTGTGGCATGTTTTAGGAGAGTGATTTATATATCACTTCTCTAACATGTATTAACACTAACATTTTATTGACCGGCCTCAGATAGTCGTGGTTTCTATATAAACCCGATTACGATTGCTTAACATAGCGCTAAATTGTCCCTTAATCGGAAAATGATCATTCGTGGCTCAAACTTACGTTTAAAAGTCCAAGTATGTTTAGTTGCTTGTCTTAACTCCAATACCTATGAAAATCATTGTTAGGAGGCTTTGATTCTATCAATCCTCTAATGAATTTTCATTAATCTTGGTCTAAGTGCAAGAATTAATCATCATTGATCATATGTTCTAACCACTAACCACTAATTCACTAACAATATCCTTGTTTAATTTTGTTTATATTCTCTTCTTACTCTTTATTTTTTTACTTTTATGCTTCCATTTTATCATTACATACCATATCTTTGTTTATGTTTATGTCATTTTTCTTTTGTCCATTTGGACCATACTTTGTTCAAAACACTAATAAAGGATAAAACATCTAAAAAATTTGGTGCTATTAATTTTGTGGTTATACTCTTGGACCATTCTTAGACCTTGGACTTCATGGACATTTTGGACTTAGGATTAGGACTTTCTTCCCTATGCTTGGAGAATTTTGAATCTTAGCCTTTATTTGGCTCGATCACTGGCTTATACTTTAAATCGGATGGAATTCTTTTTGCTTGCTTTGGAGTGTGCTACAAGTCGGTTAGATCTTTCTTACCTCTAGCTCTTATTTTGTTTTTTTTAGGATAGTCACTTCATCTCCTCCCCTTCTTAAATTTTCAAAACTTTCTCCCTCTTTCAAAACATTCTTGGTTTCAAACTTCAAAACCGATTTCGCAATAAAACCTTGACTTTCGTCAAGTGATTTTTTTTAAACTTTTGTTCTTCTTAATAAAAGTCAATCAATGTTAATCATGCTTTGACCAATTTCAAAAGACATAAAAAATACAAAAACTCATCAACTCTTTTTGTGCCTTTATGCACTTTTCACTTTAAAACTTTTCATAAAGTTTAGACATGATTCATTTCTATAGTTGAGATGTAAATCTCCTATTCCCCATATTATTAAGACTTTGACATTTTCCACGTTGATGTTGAGTGATAGTCTTGTTGATAATCCAAGCAAATCCTCCATCTTTATGTGACGCAAATGTTGTCTTAATACTCGTGGGTGGATAGTCGCAGTTTTCTCCTTGAAATGACGACTTGTCTGAACATCTAAAATCAATCAAAACCAACAAAATTTTGTCATTTGTACCACGAACTACGGGGTTTTGATTCCATATTGCACTTTATGGGTACGTAGGCATGAGACGATAAGTCTCTCCAAACACAAAAATATAAAAAAATAATTCTCTTCTCATCTCCCCAATCTCTTTTCAAACAAACCATTTTCAAACCAAAAAGCGTAAATATTTCAAAGGGCTCCTATAGAGTACTATAGACGTTTTGGGTGCTAACACCTTCCCATTGCGTAACCAACCCCCTTACCCCGATCTCTGTCTCGTGTTCTTATTTTAGAACTCTTTGGTTTTGTTCGCTCTTTTTCCTTTCCTTTATTTGGATAAAATAAAAGTGCGGTGGCGACTCTTGTTTTCTTTGAGTTAAGTTAGTCAATAACTTACACTCACAATTTTTACCGCTACAGAAAAGTGGCGACTCTGCTGGGGACTCCAACGGTTCCTAGTGGGTTTCGCCTACTTTGATTTATTTATCGCTTTCTGTTTGACTTGTTTGTTATTGATTGTTCTGTTTTGGTGCCTGGTAATTTGTGTGGTGAGATAAGTCCTAACCCGGACTTGAGTGCACTTATGATAGGAGGGTGGTATAGTCTTGTTGGCTTACGTGGAGTAGTCCTTACTAAGCTGACTTGAGATCCCCCGCTCGGTGGAGGCCCCTTTGGAAATTACTGATGTCTTACGAGTAGTCGTAATTGATATTACTTTTTTCCGACTGGGAGCCTGAGAAGCTGAGGACCTTAGAACCCTTTAACCCATCTTGGCCTTATTAGGACGTGGTGCGGTGGCTGTTCAGGTGTAGACTTGAATTGGTCGTTACGCGATACCACACTCAGATGAGTTTCTCTTGAGAATATTGTTGGCCGACGAGTAGTCGTTTAAGCCGATAATATCCAAAAGATGGAATTATGATTCTGGGAACTTTTTAGAACCTTGTTCTACAGGTGATAATATAACCATAGTACATACCATTGTGGGATGGTTGGTTCTTACCTTTGGCTCCATGCTCGTGTCGAACCTTTGAACCTGTGTGCTTTGTATGTCTTGTTTGTGGGTGTTGCATCTTGCACTCATGCATTCATGAGCATTGTGTTTCAGCTGGTTTTTAAGGATCTCAGAGATTTTCTTTTGCAAACATCGCAGATATTGTTGATTATGGATATTGGAAGGAGAAACACTCAGAAGTACGGTTTTCGGGCTCCTGATCTTACAGAGTTGAGAAAGCTAGTGTCCTTGGTAGATGATCGTTCAGGCTTCTTATCTCGTTATGGGAGACTTTTATTTGTTCTTTCTACCAATATTGAAGACGGAATTCTGAATACCCTTATGCAGTTCTATGATCCTATTTACCGATGCTTCACATTTCCCGATTATCAGCTCATGCCGACCTTGGAAGAATATGCTTATTTGTTGGGTGTACCGGTTTCTGATAAGGTCCCGTATACTGGTTTGGAGGAAGCTCTTAAGCCTCAAGATATCGCTGAAGCTACCCATTTGACGAAGTCGGATATTGATGCAAATTTAAAGACTAAGGGAGGCCTCAAGGGTTTAACTGCTAAGTTCTTGATTGAGAAGGCTACTTTATTTGCTGACATTGGTCGCACATTGGCGTTTGAGGCTATATTGGCTTTACTCATCTATGGACTAGTCTTGTTTCCTAATATTGATAATTTTGTGGACATTAATGCTATTAGGATTTTCTCGATTGGGAACCCTGTTCCAACTTTGCTTGGTGATACTTATTTTTCCATCCATAGTAGGACTTCTAAGGGAAACGGTACCATTGTTTGCTGTATACCTCTGTTGTATAATTGGTTCGTTTCACACTTACCTCAGACATCTGCTTTTAGGAAAAACAAGGATTGCTTAAGGTGGTCTCAAAGGATTATGTCTCTTACGCATACTGATATCACTTGGTCTTCTTCGGTTTACGATAATGTCCAGATTATTGATAGTTGTGGAGAACTCGCCAATGTTCCTCTTCTTGGAATACAAGGCGGAATTAACTACAACCCGAGTCTAGCTCGCCGTCAGCTGGGTTATATGCTGAAGGATAGGCCTAAGAATATTTTATTAGAGGGCTTATTCTTTCAAGGAGGGGATGATTCTCTTGGTTTGAGAAGAAGAATGGCTCATGCCTGGACTAAGATTCACAGGTTGGGTAGAGGGGAGCTTGGAAGACAAGTTTGCATTGCTTTAGAACCGTACATACTTTGGGTGAAGAAGAGGGCTATGGAGCTTAAGATGCCTTATCCTATTGAGAAACCTCTGACTACTGTGATCTCTACGCCACTCCCTACAGCAATCCCTGTTTCTTCTGATGATGTGAAGACACTTCAAGATGCTTTGACTAAGAAGAAGGAAGAGAAAGAGATGTGGGAAAGTAAGTTTCAAGCTTCTGACAAAGAGAAGATGGAATTGCAAAAACAGATGAAGGAGAAAGATGACTTGATAGAGTTACTTGAGCGGCGCGCTGTGAAGAGGCATGCAGAGGATTTATTTTCCTCTACTACTCCATCAGCACATCCTCCTACTTCTGGTGCTTGGAAGGGTATTGTGGATCAGCTTGTGCTAGAGAAGATCACCATGAAGCACAACTATGAGAAAGAGATTAAGAGACTCCGAAGGAAGTATCAGCTTGGATCGTCATCAGATGTTCCTTAAGACCTAGCTTTTTCTTATTTTGATATTATTGTATTTTGTACTTCCAAGAGTAACTCTTTCCAATATTCAATGAAATGAGATGTTTATCAGTATTTCAAGAAGTGTTATTTTTTTTTCTTTATGATGTTTGTAATTGCTTTATATTTTAAAGATCCTTGAAAACTGGTTGAAACACCTGCATTTTGAATTTGCATTCGCATCATCGTGCATTGTGTGTTGCCTTTTCCCAGTTGTCTTATTTGTTTCTTTTGGCCTTCCTTCAGCCAAGCTGTCGCATCACTACAACACCCGGGCTAACTCTAAGAAAAAGATGGATCAGTTGCAACAAGAGAACCGCGAGCTCCGTGAAGAGGTATCAACTCTGAAAGATGGTTTGGAAAGACTGACTGCCGCAATGGAAGCTCTGGTGGCTGCTCAGAATCAGCCACCACTACCTCCTCCTTCTCTTGTCCAAGGAACTGTGATTTCTGAAATCGGATCAACGCCCATTTCTGTGGCCCCGATTAATGCTTCTCAATATCAAATGCCTGTTGGTTTCCCTTGGGGCATGCCTAACAATTATGTGCCAGAGGGATATCGACCTCCTGTTCCCGAAGGTTCTAGATTCCCTGCTGTCATGGCTGTACCACCTCCTGTGGTTAATGTTGTTCCTAATGCTGAAGTTCCGGTTGTTCCTACTGTCATACCTGTGCCACCACCTGTAACTCACGCTATGCCTTATACTGAAGAACAAATTTTCCATACTGCTCCGAGCGAGAGTTTGGATGTTATGGATCGAATAGATGACTTTCAAGATCAGTTTGCTGAAATGCAAAGAGAAATCAGGGCTTTAAGGGGAAAGGAGTTATTTGGAAAGAATGCTCATGAGCTTTGCCTTGTTCCAAATGTGAAGATTCCCGCTAAGTTCAAGGTTCCGGATTTTGAAAAATACAAAGGGAACACTTGTCCGCAAAGTCATTTGATTATGTATGCTAGAAAGATGTCTACCTATACTGACAACCATCAGTTGTTGATCCACTATTTTCAAGATAGTCTTACTGGTGCTGCGCTGAAATGGTATATGGGACTCGATAGTAAACAAATCAAGACATTCAACGATCTTTGTGAAGCTTTTGTTCGTCAGTATAAGTATAATCTCGATATGGCGCCAGACCGTGATCAGCTTCGCGCAATGTCTCAAAAAGAGAAAGAAACTTTTAAAGAATATGCGCAGAGATGGCGTGAAATTGCAGCTCAGATAAGCCCTCCGCTTGAAGAGAAAGAAATGACCAAGATTTTTCTGAAGACTCTGGATTCATTTTACTATGAAAGGATGGTTGCGAGCGCTCCTAGTGATTTCACGGAAATGGTTAATATGGGGATGAGACTAGAGGAAGCTGTCCGTGAGGGACGTCTAATAAAAGAAGGAAATTCTGGAAGTACAAAAAAGCCTGGTGTTGGGTTCCCTAAGAAAAAAGAGGGAGAAACTAATGCTATATCTCAGGAAAGGTCTAGAAGACGCAGAGTTGTGAACAACAATGGTAGTCGTCGTCAGCAACAAGTAGCATCTGTTATGCTTGTTGTCAGTAACACCCCTACCGCTCAAGCTACTGCAAGTTATCAACCACGTTTCCAAGAGAAGACAACTCAACAAGGTCGTACACAGAGGAAAACACAATTTGATCCCATTCCAATGACGTATACTGAGCTCTTTCCGGCTTTAATAAAGAATAATTTGGTTCAACCTCGTGATCCGCCGGCTGTTCCAACTGAAATTCCATGGTGGTATAAGCCAGATGCTCATTGCGCATTTCATCAAGGTGCCCCGGGACACGATATCGAAAATTGCTATCCTCTGAAGCATGAAGTTGCAAAGCTCGTTAAAAGTGGTATTTTGTCTTTCGAAGATACCAACCCTAATGTGCAATCAAATCCATTTCCTAAGCATGGTAATGCAACTGTCAATATGGTATATGGTTGTCCTGGTACATACCGTATTTTCGACATTCGCTGGATTCGGAGATCGCTTGTTGAAATGCATGCTACTTTGAGTGAGTTCCATGATATTGAGCATGATTATGCCGCCTGTTGTATTTGTTCTGTGAACCCTCGAGGGTGTGTGATTGTGAAAAGGGACTTACAAAAGATGATGGATGAGAATTTGATTCAAGTTACTGCAAACAGAAATGAAGTGGAGAACGAGGTGAATGTCATAGTCCCACGTTTCAATATTCCTGAGCGGGTTGTAATTTCTTACAACAGTCAAAAATCTGCTGTGACGCCTTTGGTTATCCGTTTGCCTGGCCCGACGCCGTATGAATCCGATAAAGCTGTTCCCTACAAATACAATGCTACTATGTTGGAGGATGGAAAAGAGGTTCCCATTCCTTCTCTTCCCTCAGTTGTGACTATCGCTGATGTCGGACGTGTAACCAGAAGTGGTCGAGTATTTGATAATGTGCCTTCAAAGACAAGTGAAGATACTGGGAGTAAGCAAATTCAGTTGAAGACCACTGTGGAGTCTGGTCAATCAAGTAACGTAAATCAAGAGTCAGATAACGATGAGGTATTGAAATTGATCAAGAAGAGTGAATATAATGTGGTGGATCAATTGTTACATACACCGTCAAAAATATCTGTTCTATCTCTGTTAATGAGCTCTGAGGCCCATCGTGAATCGTTGCAGAAAGTATTGGAACAAGCTTATGTAGATCATGATGTGACTGTTAATCAGTTTGATAGCATTGTTGCCAATATCACTGCGTGTAACAATCTGAGTTTTTGTGATGAAGAGTTGACCGATCATGGAAGAAATCATAATTTGGCTCTCCATATTTCCATGAATTGCCAGGAAGACGCTCTATCCAATGTGCTGGTTGATACTGGGTCATCGTTGAATGTGATGCCAAAATCTACTTTGTCCAGATTATCTTATCAAGGTACTCCTATGAGGTTCAGTGGGGTCATTGTGAAAGCCTTTGATGGATCGAGGAAAACCGTGATTGGAGAGGTTGATCTCCCTATCAAGATTGGTCCATGTTTTTTCCAGATCACTTTTCAAGTCATGGATATTCGTCCTGCTTACAGTTGTCTTCTAGGACGCCCATGGATCCATGAAGCTGGAGCTGTTACTTCGACACTGCATCAAAAGTTAAAATTCGTGCAGAATGGTAAACTCGTCGTTGTTGGTGGAGAACAGGCTATGTTGGTAAGCAGTTTGTCGTCTTTTTCTTATATCGATGCGGAAGAGGATATTGGAACTCCGTTTCAGGCTCTTTCTGTGGTTGATAAAGCTGTTAAGAAGGATGGGGTGTCCATGTCTTCTTTAAAAGATGCACAACATATAGTGGATAATGGCCAAGCTGATGGATGGGGCCGAATCATTGAAGTTGCTGAGAAAAAAGATAGAGCTGGTTTGGGTTTTACATCTGGTTCAACCCAAAAAGAGATGAAGAGTATTCATGAAGTCTTTCGAAGTGCAGGGTTCATCCATTGCAAAGATCATTCTACAGCTGCAATTCTCGAAGATGACCAAGAGGAAGAAATGCCCAACTTTGTGACACGTGGATTGATATTCCAGAATTGGATCGCTGTTGATGTTCCTACTGTTGTTCATGTTTCAAAGTAATTTGTTTTTGTTTCTTTCAAAAATCCTTTCACTCTGCCCAAGGTGAAAGTGAATTTGTGAGGGCTTTGTTTCAACTTTTATCATCATCAATAAAATGTTTTTCTGTTTATCCATATGTTGTTTTCCTTTTTTGCTTTACTTCTGAAAAATGGTAACATAAAAAACCGAAAAAAGTATAATAATGTTATAATCACTCTTATCTGCATAATATTTTCATTTTTTTTTGTTCATATTCTAAAATCAAACATAAAATCATTGTGCAGATTGATTGTTAAACCCATTGGAAACAATGACCATATGCCCCCTCCCAACTTTGAGTTCCCTGTGTTTGAAGCGGAAGAGGAGGATATTGAAGAAATTCCTGATGAGATTTCTCAATTGCTTGAGCACGAGGAGAAGGCCATTCAGCCTCATGAAGAGCCGGTGGAATTGGTTAATCTGGGTTCCGATGATGATAAGAAAGAAGTCAAGATTGGGGCACTGCTTCAGTCAGATGTTAAGAAGAAGATGGTAGAGCTTCTTAGAGAATATGTTGACGTGTTTGCTTGGTCCTATCAAGACATGCCTGGTCTTGATACTGGTATTGTGGAGCACCATTTGCCATTAAAGCCTGAATGTTCACCCGTGAAGCAAAAATTGAGAAGAACTCATCCTGACATGGCAGTGAAGATTAAAGAAGAGGTTCAAAAGCAGATTGATGCTGGTTTTCTTGTGACCGTCGAATATCCTCAATGGGTGGCCAATATTGTGCCTGTTCCAAAGAAAGACGGAAAAGTCCGAATGTGCGTTGACTATAGAGATTTGAATAAAGCAAGTCCAAAAGATGATTTTCCACTACCACACATTGATTTGTTGGTAGATAATACTGCTAAGTTCAATATCTTTTCATTTATGGATGGATTTTCCGGTTATAATCAAATAAAGATGGCACCTGAGGATATGGAAAAAACAACATTCATTACACCCTGGGGAACATTCTGTTACAGAGTGATGCCCTTCGGTTTAAAAAATGCTGGTGCAACATACCAGAGAGCTATGACCACTCTGTTCCATGATATGATGCATAAAGAAATTGAGGTCTATGTGGATGATATGATTTGTAAGTCGAAGACTGAAGAAGATCATATTAAAAATTTATTGAAGTTGTTTCAACGTTTGAGAAAGTTTAAGCTTCGTCTGAATCCTAATAAATGCACTTTTGGTGTTCGTTCTGGAAAATTGTTAGGCTTTATTGTCAGTCAGAAAGGCATTGAAGTTGATCCTGGTAAAGTTAAAGCTATCCAGGAGATGCCTGCACCCAGAACAGAAAAACAAGTAAGAGGATTCTTGGGACGTTTGAACTATATCTCTCGATTTATATCCAATATGACTGCCACATGTGCACCGATTTTCAAACTTCTCCGCAAAGATCAGGGTTGTGTCTGGACAGAAGATTGTCAGAAAGCTTTCGAAAGAATTAAAGAGTATCTGCTTGAACCTCCTATTTTGTCTCCTCCCGTAGAAGGAAGACCTTTGATCATGTATTTGACCGTGCTAGAAGAGTCTATGGGTTGTGTTCTGGGTCAACAAGATGAATCCGGGAGAAAAGAATTTGCCATTTATTATTTGAGTAAGAAATTCACTAATTGTGAGTCTCGGTACACGATGCTTGAAAAGACATGTTGTGCTCTAGCTTGGGCTGCCAAGTGCCTCCGTCAGTATATGTTGAATTGTACAACTTGGTTGATATCTAAAATGGATCCAATCAAGTATATCTTTGAAAAGCCTGCTTTAACTGGGAGGATTGCTCGTTGGCAAATGTTGTTATCAGAATATGATATCGAGTATCGAACTCAAAAGGCGATAAAAGGAAGTGTTTTGGCTGATCATTTGGCACACCAGCCAATTGATGATTATCAACCTATTCAGTTTGACTTTCCTGATGAGGATGTGATGTATCTAAAGGTTAAAGATTGTGAGGAACCATTACATGAAGAAGGACCTGAGCCTGGATCCCGTTGGGGTTTGATTTTTGATGGGGCGGTTAATGAATATGGCAGAGGTATTGGTGCAATTATTGTTACTCCTCATGGTTCTCATATTCCTTTCACTGCAAGGTTGGTTTTCAATTGCACAAATAATGCGGCTGAATATGAAGCGTGTATTATGGGCTTGGAAGAAGCTATCGATTTAAGAATCAAGATTCTTGATGTGTATGGAGATTCAGCTTTAGTGATTAATCAGATTAAAGGGAAATGGGAGACACGTCAACCTGATTTGATTCCTTATCGTGATTATGCAAGAAGGTTGTCAACTTTCTTCAATAAAGTTGAGTTTCACCACATACCAAGAGCAGAGAATCAAATGGCAGATGCTTTAGCGACTTTATCCTCCATGATTGTGGTAAATCATTGGAATGATGTGCCAAAGATTGATGTGATGCGTCTTGATAGACCAGCTCATGTGTTTGTAGTTGAAGAAGTTGTTGATGATAAACCATGGTATTATGATATTAAATGCTTTCTTCAGAATCAAGAGTACCCACTTGGGGCATCCAAAAAGGATAGGAAAACTTTGAGAAGATTGGCTGGTAGTTTCTTCTTGAATGATGATGTGATGTATAAGAGAAATTATGACATGATCTTGCTCAGATGCGTGGATAGACACGAAGCAGATATGTTGATGAAAGAAATCCATGAAGGATCCTTTGGCACCCATGCCAATGGACATGCGATGGCTAAGAAGATGTTAAGGGCAGGTTACTATTGGCTGACAATGGAATCTGACTGTTGTAAATACGTGAAAAAGTGCCATAAATGTCAGATTTATGCTGACAAGATTCATGTGCCTCCAACTCCTCTCAATGTTATCTCTTCTCCATGGCCTTTTTCAATGTGGGGCATTGATATGATTGGAATGATTGAGCCTAAAGCGTCGAACGGACACCGTTTCATATTGGTGGCTATTGACTATTTTACCAAATGGGTTGAAGCGGCATCATATGCAAATGTGACTAAGCAAGTAGTGGTCCGGTTTATCAAGAATCAAATCATCTGTCGGTATGGTGTTCCGAGCAAGATCATCACTGATAATGGGTCGAATTTAAATAACAAGATGATGAAGGAATTATGCGATGAGTTTAAGATTGAGCATCATAATTCTTCTCCTTATAGACCCAAGATGAATGGGGCTGTTGAAGCTGCTAATAAGAACATTAAGAAGATTATTCAAAAGATGGTTGTTACATACAAGGATTGGCATGATATGCTTCCTTTCGCTCTGCATGGGTATTGTACATCCGTTCGCACTTCAACAGGGGCAACCCCGTTTTCTCTTGTTTATGGCATGGAAGCAGTGCTCCCGATAGAGGTTGAAATCCCTTCTATGAGAGTTTTGATGGAAACTGAATTGGCTGAGGCTGAATGGTGTCAAAGTAGATACGACCAGTTGAATCTGATTGAAGAGAAAAGAATGACGGCTTTGTGTCATGGCCAATTATATCAACAAAGAATGAAGAAAGCATTTGATAAGAAGGTTCGACCCCGTGTGTTCAGAGAAGGTGACCTCGTGCTCAAAAAGATCTCGACTTTTACTACTGATTCTAGGGGCAAGTGGACTCCTAATTATGAAGGCCCATATGTTGTTAAGAGAGCCTTCTCTGGCGGTGCATTAATTCTTACAACTATGGATGGAGAAGAGTTCACTCGTCCTGTGAATGCCGATGCAGTCAAGAAATACTTCGCCTAAAAAATAAAAGAACAGCTCGCTAAGTTGAAAACCTGAAAGGGCGGCTTAGGCAAAAATGAGCGTCTCGGTGGATTGAAAACCCGAAAGGGCGGTCCAGGCAAAAATTAGAGACAAAAACAGAAATAATCATCCTGGTAGATTGAAAACCCGAGAGGGCAATCTAGGCAAAAGTTAGGGATCATGGCAAGTAACTGCATCTGGCCAGTCTTGATCGTTTGAAGCAACATTTCCTATCAAAGGTTTTACTTCAGATATTCTCCGCTGAAGTCTCAAGCACAGTTGGAATTCAAAGTTGTTAGGGAGAATAATGGTCATTGTATTTCAATGTAGAACTTTCCATTGTACTTACCATTTTTCAAACTTTGTAATGATCCATGGAGTTACGCCATTTGCGGACTACCATTCTATCAATAGAATTTGGGCCTTTGTCCCTTTGTTTGCAATTCTTATTTTGTTTCTGTTTACAGAATTTCATTTTATTTTTGATGATGATTTTTGAAACAAATGCGAATAATTGATTTAAATTTTGAAAATTATAAAAACATTTTTCTTTGATTTGTGAAAATAAAAGAAAGAATGTCAACAGTAATCCCAAGAATGGTAGAATCTTGAAGCGAAAAGCGTAAGTGTCCTCTTCAGTAGGGTTCTTTCTTGCCTCTCTGGTAGAATTTATTGTCAGCTCCCCAGTAGAGTTGTGTTGATGTTTCCCCATTTGAGCTATATTGAGGTCTCTTCAGTAGAGTTTGCTGATATTTCCTTAGCAGAGTTTTGTTTCTTTGGATAAACCAGACGAGTGTTGAACGGTTTTCCACAGCAAAGTCTTGATTCAAATGATCGGACAGTTGAGAAATTTGAAGACCACTTCTCCTTGATGTTTTGCCCAGGCGGAGATTTGTCTTTGATGATTCCTAGCAGAGGTTATGTACATTTGCTTTGGATTATTCCCCACGTAGAAGAGCCATGTTGAGAAGTGTTGACATAGCAGTCACCTGTCGGGTTTTCTCTCACCTTGTGATTGGGTGTTGATTTAAAATCCCCCACAGTTTGACTTTTTGCTATGATGTTAACTTCTTATTCCCCTCGCCAGGGTTGGAAGATTTGTGTTGCTATGTTTTTCTCCAACAGTTTTTTTCTCAAAGCGGAGTTCATATTGTTGTTCCCTTTTGTTGAATTATTGATGGTTGAAGATTTTCCGTTGCTGATCCCCAGCATGATCTCCAATGATATCTCTAACTCGCAGAGATTAGCCGAGTATTTCAGTGGTGTTGTGGTGTTTTGTTCACCCTCTGTTTGCCTTTTTTGTCTGATATATCAGCATATTCATACTCATTGCATGCGCATTCATTTTGGTTGAGCATAGCATGTCTTTGTTGCATTGTGCATCCTGCATTTTTTGTTGGTATTTCCCTTTTCCCGATGTTGTTATCTCGCAAAATACGTGTGTCCTCCCTTCATTAGAGTGTCGACCCCTAAGCAGAAAATACCTATCATTTTTAATTCCCCACTGAGTTTATGCCTCGTGGAAGATGTTTTGTTTAGCTTTCATCCCCGGCTTTTATCTGGATGGAATTGTTCCCCAGTTGAGTTATTTCCTCATTGGGTCAAGTCTTGTTTGACCGTTTCTTTCCAGTTTGTTCCTGGATTGAACTTTGGTCTCTTGCAGCAGTTACTTTGGTTTTCCCTGGGCTGTGAAACCGGGATGACGAGAAGGTATTTTTGAGGATTTATTTTCCTCAGCAGGAATCTGTTATTGATCCCCAATAGAAGGTGAAGATTTGATTCTCCCAGTAGTGTTTTGATAACACTCTCTTGGTAATTACTTATGCAACTTCATGTGGAAGCCTCTTTATTTGAGCAGCTTGTGTAATCTCCAGAAATTTACCTTCGCACTAAATAACATTTATCTGGCTCATCCTCAACAGAGAAGTTTATTGTGAAATGATGGATCTTTATCCGACTAGCTTTTCTGTCAATTGGAATTTCTGTGGAATAACTCCCGATGAGAATTCTATTGCATGGTTCAACCTGCTCGTATCTCTATTAAAGATCCCCGCCAGAGTTGTTAATATCTTTTTCCAACAAATGGTTGTCTCTTTATTTGAGAAGTTTGTTGTGTGTTTGGAGCTGCTCAGTAACAAGTAGCTGATGATATATCTCTTTCTCCTACCCAGTGACAGGTAGTCGAGTATGTTTGTCCTACCCAGTGTCAGGTAGTTGACCTTTTATCTTTTTCTCCTACCCAGTAACAGGTAGTCGAGTCAGTCATACCCAGTAACAGGTAGTCAACATGTTGTTTACCCTATCCAGTAACCGATAGTTGGTAACCCCTTTCATTCAAGTTTATTATTCTCGCTAAACTACTCAGTAACCAGTAGTTGGCGTTGCTTCTTTTCCTACCCAGTAGCAGGTAGTTGATTATATCTCAACGAGTGGATTACTTTTTACCCAGTAACTGGTAATAAGTAATACATTTCTTTGTTTTCTACCCAGTAACTGGTAGATAACAATTCTCTTGTATTTTTGCACTTATTTTCTACTCAGTAACCAGTAGAAAGTATTTTACCTATTATTTTCGGTTCGAATATCTTCGCCCAGTAACTGGCAGTTGGTATCTCTTTCCCCATTGAGTCGTTTCCTTTCCCTTATCGGAATAGGATCTTGCTCTTTTTTGTTTTCTCATGTGGAGTCTCTCTTTTTCTCCCGAGCTTTTGTTTGTCTCCTGTGGCATTATTTCCCCACAGAAGTCTTATGTTCGCATATCATTAGCATAATCATATCATTTTGTGGTCTCTTAGGGCTAAAAATTGGGTTAATTGTTATATTTAAGTCTCTTCTATCTAGTCGAGACAAAGATGTCAATCTTCATATCTCCGGATAGAAGAATCTTAAATAGGGGCAGCTGTAATACCCTAATTTTTACCCCTAAGATCCCACATTTCATTTGCATATCATTCCACAAACAAGGTCATACTTTTGGCTTTCGCGCCCTTATGGGTTTATTACTTTCTTTTTGTTGTTTATGTTTACTAACATCTAACCAAAATACCAAAAATATTTTTCAATTTGTTTGTTTCTTCTTCTTCTCTGTGTGTTTAGGGTTTTGCAAGGAGATTAATGGCAAAGACATTCATTCAAGTTTAAATCAGATGGACGTTTGACCTCATCTTGGTCAAACCATCAAGAGTCTGCTTCAACTATAAGTTACCCGTGGTGGTAGGATATTTTCTCAGGAATTGTGATCGTTCATGGTCAATTTGTCTTGTGTTGAAATTCATTGGTTTATCAAGCAGTGTTCAATGAGAAGTTTGGTCCAAATTGAAGGTGCAAGTAATGTCCTGGTACATGAGTAGTTGTGTTCATTTTTATCAGAGGTATGTGGAAATAGTCAAGTTGGTGTTTCAACGAAATCAAGATCTCATGGTTGGTGCCGGTGGAATTGGATGCGAGCTTCTCAAGACTCTCGCTCTCTCTGGTTTCTCTGATATACACATAATTGACATGGACACTATAGAAGTCAGTAACCTGAACAGACAATTTTTGTTCCGACAATCCCATGTTGGACAGTCCAAGGCTAAAGTTGCTAGGAATGCTGTTTTAAAAATTTAGGCCTAAGATAAACATTACATCATATCATGCAAATGTCAAAGATCCTGATTTCGATGTGGACTTCTTTAAGGAATTTAATGTTGTTCTTAATGGACTCGACAATCTAGATGCACGTCGACATGTGAATCGCCTGTGTTTGGCAGCTGATGTTCCTTTAGTTGAAAGTGGAACTACTGAATTTCTTGGTCAGGTTACGGTGCATGTCAAGGGACGAACAGAGTGCTATGAATGATTGAGCCTAAACCAGTCCCCAAGACATATCCAGTCTGTACTATCACTAGTACTCCATCAAAGTTTGTTCACTGTATTGTGTGGGCAAAAAATCTCAAATCCCTAAACACACAGAGCATAATTTGGTGCAAGTGATGCTGCCAGCTCATCAAAGAATGTTGATGATATATTCGAGCATAACAATGATGAAGATATTGCCGAATATGGAAGGGGAATATTTGATCATGTATTTGGTTATAACATTGAATTAGCTTTGTCCAATGAGGAGACGTGGAAAAATCGAAATAGACCTAAACCAATATACAACAAGAATGTCCTGTATGATGATTTGGCTAAACAGAATGGAAATCTAGACAACTATAATGCTTGTGGTGATGGACTATCAGTTTCTGCCATGTCATCTTTGGGCATGAAGAACCCACAAGATGTCTGGAGTCTTAGAGAAAATTCTAGAATACTTCTTGAAGCACTGAGACTATTCTTCATGAAAAGAAAAAAAAGAGGTTGGCAATCTAAGCTTTGATAAAGATAATCAGTTGGCTGTAGAATTTGTTACTGTAGCTGCAAACATACGGGCTGCTTCATTTGGCATACCTCTACACAGTCTTTTTGAAGCTAAAGAAATTGTTGGTAACATTGTGCATGCTGTGGCAACAACAAATGCTGTTATTGCTGGTTTGACTGTCATTGAAGCATCTTAGTGCCTGCAATAAGCAGTTACATCAACTATGGTATTGATCAGTCACATTGCGACGCATAATCTCCTTATTGGATCAAATTGAAGACATTGCTAAGGTTCCAGCTCGTATTGAGAAACTCATTGCAGAGAAGCAATATTGTGCTGCAGTTCAATTGCATTTGCAATCCATCATGATGCTTGAGCGAGGTCTCCAAACTGTTGGGGCATTTCAAGATATCCGTTCTGAGTTATCAAACCGCGCGGTTGTTGGTGATGAGATGGAGATTACGGCTTTCGTAGAGCCTTTGGTGATATTTCTGATATTGATTGTGAACACGATTGTTGGGGTTTGGCAGGAGAGTAACGCGGAGAAGGCGTTAGAGGCTTTGAAGGAGATTCAATCGGAGCATGCTTCGGTGATTCAGAATAATGAAAGTGTTCCTAGCTTGCCGGCGAAGGAGCTTGTGCCTACAGATATGAGGGTTGTGGAATTGGTAAGTTCCACTTTGAGATTGGAGCAGGGTTCCTTGACTGGTGAGAGTGAAGCGGTGAATAAGACTAACAAGCCTGTTGGTGAGGATACTGATATTCAAGGCAAGAAGTGTATTGAATTGGCTGGGACAACGGTTGTCGTTGGTCATTGCTTTTGCTTGGTTACTCATGCTGGCATGAACACTGAAATCGGGAAGGTGCATAACCAGATGCAGGAGGCATCACAGAGTGAGGAAGATACTCCTTTGAAGAAGAAGCTCAATGAATTCGGAGAGAGGCTGACAATGATGATTGGACTCATTTGTATTTTGGTTTGGCTCATCAATGTCAAGTATTTTCTTACATGGGAGTATGTTAATGGATGACCGGCGAATTGCTACCCTTGAGTTTGACCGTGACAGGAAGTTAATGGGTGTTATTATTGACACTGGTGCTGGTAAAAATCTCTGATGCTGATTAATCATGGGCTATGTCGCAAATGTACTCGTGTGCAACAAAACCTCTGCACAAGTGATATATGATCAAGTGGAAAGCAACTGTTTTGTTGATGCAGCCATTATTTTCTGCAAACTTCAGCATTATAGCCGGACCACACCTATCGAAACTCAAGTTGATTTAATTGTTGCAACACATGACATGCTTGCTGAATACGGGCTTTGCTGTGTCGGTGAAGGTGTCAAAGGTGAAGCAGGAGATTCTGCATGGTCTTGGAGAGATTTATGTTCAGGCTCAAGGATCGTTTGACGATGTCATATACACACAGATGCTAGCAATCATAGATTTGGCTGTGAAGCAAGCCATGATAACAAATGATAACTTTGAAATGGAATTCGGTAATGTCCCACCTGTGCTACGGACTGTATTGGAAATCTTACCGCTGTTAGGCCCAACTGAACACATTTCTTCCATGTGGCCTGTTTTTCTTCGGGAGTTTCCGCAGTATCTTTCTGGACAGATTCCTATTGGTTTGGCAAATGTTATTACACTCACTACATTTAATGTGTCTTTCAATAATTTATCTGGATACTTGCCATCAAATAGTACCTTGATCAAATGCAACAATGCTGTTGGAAATCCATTTCTAAGTTCCTGCCGTGGCGTTTCTCTGACTGTTCCATCAGCAAATCAACCAGGACAGTTTGGTGACAATTCTTCCAATACATCACAAACTCTAAGCAAAAATAGTGATAATGGTTTCAATGCTATTGAGATAGCGGCAATCACGTCTGCTTCAGCCATTGTTTCGATTCTTATAGCACTTATTGATTCTGTTTTTCTTCACGCGAAAGTGGAAGCCAAGGTCTCGGGTTGACGGTTCTGTCAAAAGAGAAATGGACCGAGTATAATGAACCAAAGAGACTTAGGAAATTAGTGTCGCTGTTTGTTTCACCTACGGCCAAGTACGTCGCTGTTGTTGCTGGAAATTGAATTATGATTCTGAGTAAAGAGAATGATTATCAGCAATCGTATGCAATTTTCACCGGTTCTGATTTTGGTACATTTAGTGTGGGAGCTTGGTCTGAAGATGATAAAATTCTTGGCATTGCTGATGACTATGATACTCAGTATTTTATCAAATTTGATGGTGAAGTTGTGGCAGAAATTACAAAGAAGCATTTGAAAATCTCTTCACCTATTGTTGGTTTATTTTCTGACAATGACTCTGATATGCATGAGTCTTACTTGTTCACTGCCATTACGTCAGATGGTTCACTTCAACAAATTGAGATCAGTTATGGACAAGGAATTTCTACCTTTCCTAAGGACGTCCAACAAGGAATTCAACAGGCTTGTGAGAGTCTCAGTGATGGCCTGGGTAAATCTGCTTCGGTGTTAGTTCAGAACCCCTTTGAAAAAGTTCCAGCGCGGTTTAGGTGCAGGACCTGCCTTGGCTTCTGCTGTTCGAGCAGTTCCTGCAGCTTCCATACTATGCTCTTCTTGGATTTAGAAATAGCCTTGATTCCGAACGCAAATGGAAGGAGATACAAGCTTCATTGCTCTCCTCCATTCCTAATGCTAAAGAGGCTGCAGCCATGGCAGCAGCAGTGCGTGCAGTTGGAGGTGATTCCGTTTTAGATGATTCTTTTGCTCGAGAGAGGGTCTCAAGCATTGCACGTAGAATACGTGCCTCATAATTAGAACGTCGTGCACTTAAGATAGAAGTTACAGGTGCTATATGTCTCCTTGATGACGAACCAACTGCATGTGGCAGGCATTGTGGTCCAATTGATTCTAGTCTATGTCAAAGTCAAAAAGTCAGCTTCTCCATTGCATTGATCATTCAACCTGAATCTGGTCCTGTCTGTCTTTTGGGTACTGAGTTTCAGAAGAAGATTTTCTGGGAGATTATTGTTGCTGGTGCTAAACAAGGCATTGAGGCTGGACAAGTTGGGCTTCGATTGATCACTAAAGGTGATAGACAAACTACTGTTGTAAAGGAGTAGAGTATTAGTGCAACTAGTATTGCAGTTGAAAGGATTTGCTCCCATGGAATCCAAGAAGACACTAACATCTAACGGAGCAAATGTTTCAGAAAATGGTGATGATGGCATGCTTGCTGAAGATCAAGCCTTTATCAGAGGATCCAGCTTAACATCCAACTTGAGGAATCAGTTCACTAGATTCTCAAAAGATATGCAAGAGCTTTTGCATGACCATGTGTATGTTATAAATGTTCTAGGGTACATATCATACAATTTTGTCATTGGAGCTTACTCTTACTGGGGGGCCAAAGGCTGGATATAGTATTTACCATATGAGTAATGCCGACTTATTGTTTGTAGGGATTACAATTGTTTGTGGGATTTTTGGGACTCTCGCTGGAGGATTGATTCTTGATAAGATTACTTCAACAATCTCAAATGCTTTCAAGCTTCTTTCTAGAGCAACATTTCTAGGGGCAATCTTTTGTTTGATTGCTTTCCTTTTCAAGGGCTTGTCTGGTTTCATTGTCTTCTTCTCTGTGGGTGAACTGCTGATATTCGCCACCCAGGTTCCGGTAAATTATGTCTCTCTCCGTTGTGTAAAACCAAGTTTGAGGCGTTTGTCTATGGCAATCTCTACTGTTTCAATCCATATCTTTGGCGATGTCCCTTCCGCACCACTTGTTGGGGTCCTGCAGGATCATATTAACGACTGGAGGAAAACAGCTCTGTGTCTAACATCTATTTTTCTTTCTTGCTGCTGGAATATGGTTCATAGGAACCTTTTTGAAAAGTAAGGATATGTTGAACGAAGGCAATGAACCAATTCAATTTCATTCTATCCTATAAACCTTCATTGTTTTTAAGGGCGGGCTTGGTGATGCATACAAGACTTACATTGCAGAAAAAGAAATTTCAGATGAGACATACAGTGAGGATGGTGTTGCATTATTTCGCATCCAGGGCTCTGGACCAGATAATATGCAAGCTATACAAGTTGAACCTGTTGCTTCTTCCTTGAATTCCTCTTATTGCTATATACTTCATAATGGGCCTGATGTCTTTACTTGGTCTGGAAGCAATACAAATGCAGAAAACCAGGAACTTGTAGAGAGGATGCTGGATTTGATAAAGCCAAATTTACAATCAAAACCACAAAAGGAGGGAGCAGAGTCTGAACAGTTTTGGGAACTATTAGGAGGAAAGACAGAATATCCCAGTCAAAAGATTGTGAGGGAAGCTGAAAATGATCCTCACCTATTTTCATGCAATTTCTCACAAGGAGATTTAAAGGTGATGGAGATACACAACTTTTCCCAGGATGATTTGATGACAGAAGATATTTTCATTTTGGACTGTCACTCTGAAATCTTTGTGTGGGTTGGCCAGCAGGTTGAGCCCAAAAGTAGAATGCAGGCTATACCAATTGGTGAGAAATTCCTTGAGCGAGATTTTCTTTTAGAAAAAATATCTCGATATACTCCAATATATTTCGTCATGGAAGGCAGTGAGCCGTCTTTCTTCACACGCTTCTTTAAATGGGATTCTGCAAAATCTTCAATGCTGGGGAATTCATTTCAAAGGAAGCTTGCAATCATGAAAAATGGTGGTGCTCCACCTTTGGTTAAACCCAAAAGAAGAGCATCTGTATCTTATGGGGGAAGGTCTGGTGGCTTGCCAGAGAAATCACAACGCTCCCGCAGTATGTCTGTTAGTCCTGATCGGGCTCGTGTGCGAGGAAGATCTCCGGCCTTCAGTGCCTTGGCAGCTACTTTCGAGACCTCAAATGTTAGAAACCTTTCAACTCCACCTCCTGTAATTAGAAAGCTGTATCCAAAATCTACGACACCAGATTCTGCAATACTTGCATCAAAATCTAAAGCCATAGCTGCAGCCACTACCAATACACAACCTGCTTTTGGATGTTTTAGTCCCGTCTTCGCATTTGGTTCAACTTTTGTTAACGGTGATCAAATGAGCATGAGAAACCAGGATCTGAGATCATTGAGGATGTATCTTGGTGCTATGACAACTTTGTCAATAACAGGGCATTGAAATCAGTTGATAATGTTCAACAGCAGCTAGCGCGTATCACGGCTCGGTTTAACCCGAAATTATGCATCACTGACTTTAATAGTCGTGATTATTACGGCAACATTAGAAAGGCAACGGCGTGAACGCTTAGCAGCAGAGAAAGTATGCAGCATCTGTCGACAAAACATGATTCCTTCTGTTTTTCCGAAGCTTGCGGTGTCTCAGCAGATGTGAGATGCTAAGAATATGATGTGCGCAGCAGATCCACGCCATGGTCGTTATTTGACTGCTTCAGCAATGTTCCGTGGTAAGATGAGCACTAAGGAGGTAGATGAAGCAGAGCGAAAACGGCTCGAAATTGAGGTTGAGCTGAGAAAACAATTCATCACTTATCCAAGCCATATTGCAAGCCATGTGAATATAATCTCAGCCATGTAGCTGACCCCACAAGCTATCCATGTCACTTAAATGAGCTACAAAGAGAAAAATTGCAAAACGACATGTAAAATACCAGCAAAAAAAATATCACGCACAACACACCTACTTCAAAACGGCAGAAAATTATCACAAGCGGCAAATCATTTTTTCACTCATTCTCATCTATAAATAGAATTCATCCCTCACTCTATTCTTCAAGCTTTTAAGCCAAAAAACCTCTGCTGATTTTCTTCCTCAAATTCCTCACTACCAGAAAAACCTTCGTTCACTTTTCTTCTCCTACTTCCTTCCACCAATTTCACTTCAATTGATACAAATTCAACCAGAGATTCGTTCAGAAGAAGAAGAGAATCAAGAAGAAGTTTGGATTGATTTCTTACCTGTGATTTTGAAGGTAGTTCAATGGATTTCGTTTTCTCGATTCGAGTTCGTCATTGCATATTTCCTTGAATTGTTTATACTGTTGTGAAGAGCTTTTGATTCCGATCACAACCGTGTTAGTTTCGCATCCCGTCGCTTTGATTTGAGTTTGAACCCATAGCCATGGTGAACGGTGTCGCGTGAAGTTTTGAAGAAGAAAGTTGTTCTGATGTTCTGGTTTTCTATTTCTCTTTTTCCTTTTTGTTTTTCTTTACTATTTTAAATATATTTTTCTTTATTCCTTTTATTTTGTTATTTCTTTTTTTTACTAGTTAATATTTTAAATAGTTTTTTAAAAAAGAGCTCTTAAAAAAATTTATTTAAAAACTTTTGTTTTGAGCTAATTGTTGGTTGTTTTGGATTTTAAATTTTGATAAGATCTCATCAATCTCAATGGACTTTGGGTGTCGATTTTATCCACCAAAAGAGGTGATTGATATTGATGATGATTTAATCGATTTAAGATCCAAATTGCGGTTTCTTTTCATTTTAATTCCTCTTCTTATTTTTCTTTTGATCGATGAAATCTATGGATCATAGATTGTTGATTATCAAGGTTGATTAATCTTCATTATTTCAAAACTATGGACGAATAATCATTGAGATAATTCTCCTTACTTTGGAATAGTGATAGATTACCTTTGATTAATTAATTAAAAATCTTGATTATGATGAGATCACTACCTCTTTTCTTTTTGTGTGGCATGTTTTAGGAGAGTGATTTATATATCACTTCTCTAACATGTATTAACACTAACATTTTATTGACCGGCCTCAGATAGTCGTGGTTTCTACATAAACCCGATTACGATTGCTTAACATAGCGCTAAATTGTCCCTTAATCGGAAAATGATCATTCGTGGCTCAAACTTACGTTTAAAAGTCCAAGTATGTTTAGTTGCTTGTCTTAACTCCAATACCTATGAAAATCATTGTTAGGAGGCTTTGATTCTATCAATCCTCTAATGAATTTTCATTAATCTTGGTCTAAGTGCAAGAATTAATCATCATTGATCATATGTTCTAACCACTAACCACTAATTCACTAACAATATCCTTGTTTAATTTTGTTTATATTCTCTTCTTACTCTTTATTTTTTTACTTTTATGCTTCCATTTTATCATTACATACCATATCTTTGTTTATGTTTATGTCATTTTTCTTTTGTCCATTTGGACCATACTTTGTTCAAAACACTAATAAAGGATAAAACATCTAAAAAATTTGGTGCTATTAATTTTGTGGTTATACTCTTGGACCATTCTTAGACCTTGGACTTCATGGACATTTTGGACTTAGGATTAGGACTTTCTTCCCTATGCTTGGAGAATTTTGAATCTTAGCCTTTATTTGGCTCGATCACTGGCTTATACTTTAAATCGGATGGAATTCTTTTTGCTTGCTTTGGAGTGTGCTACAAGTCGGTTAGATCTTTCTTACCTCTAGCTCTTATTTTGTTTTTTTTAGGATAGTCACTTCATCTCCTCCCCTTCTTAAATTTTCAAAACTTTCTCCCTCTTTCAAAACATTCTTGGTTTCAAACTTCAAAACCGATTTCGCAATAAAACCTTGACTTTCGTCAAGTGATTTTTTTTAAACTTTTGTTCTTCTTAATAAAAGTCAATCAATGTTAATCATGCTTTGACCAATTTCAAAAGACATAAAAAATACAAAAACTCATCAACTCTTTTTGTGCCTTTATGCACTTTTCACTTTAAAACTTTTCATAAAGTTTAGACATGATTCATTTCTATAGTTGAGATGTAAATCTCCTATTCCCCATATTATTAAGACTTTGACATTTTCCACGTTGATGTTGAGTGATAGTCTTGTTGATAATCCAAGCAAATCCTCCATCTTTATGTGACGCAAATGTTGTCTTAATACTCGTGGGTGGATAGTCGCAGTTTTCTCCTTGAAATGACGACTTGTCTGAACATCTAAAATCAATCAAAACCAACAAAATTTTGTCATTTGTACCACGAACTACGGGGTTTTGATTCCATATTGCACTTTATGGGTACGTAGGCATGAGACGATAAGTCTCTCCAAACACAAAAATATAAAAAAATAATTCTCTTCTCATCTCCCCAATCTCTTTTCAAACAAACCATTTTCAAACCAAAAAGCGTAAATATTTCAAAGGGCTCCTATAGAGTACTATAGACGTTTTGGGTGCTAACACCTTCCCATTGCGTAACCAACCCCCTTACCCCGATCTCTGTCTCGTGTTCTTATTTTAGAACTCTTTGGTTTTGTTCGCTCTTTTTCCTTTCCTTTATTTGGATAAAATAAAAGTGCGGTGGCGACTCTTGTTTTCTTTGAGTTAAGTTAGTCAATAACTTACACTCACAATTTTTACCGCTACACCGGGCAGACGACACGAACTACATAATCTGACCATTTTGTTTTTCATATCCATCTCCGTTCAAATACACATGCTATTAGGGCGGCCATTTTTCTTTCTTTGGATAATTTCATTATGCCGAACAATTTTTCCTTCGTATGCAGACCAATAGTCCTCCTTTGCTACTACATGAAAGCTAATTTTGTAGACATTGCATAGACTAATGACTTGGTAAACAACTAACAGATAGTTGGAAGGGTCCTGGCGAGCCTTTGAACATGTTACTATTACATGAGATTAAGGCATACGAAAGGTGTAACAGCCCGATTTTAAATAACTGATTAATTGTACTAGTTAGTTGGTTCGTATGGTTTAAGTAAATTATTGGAGTTAACTGATTTACTCTATTTGGTAGAATCATGAGGATTTATCAGATGTTTTCTAACCAATGTCAAGATGAGATATTTTATGAGAAAATGAATTGACAAATATTTTAAGAGAAGAAATATACGGGAGAGAAATAAAAGGGCAGGACATATATCATATCTCAACTGTCAAGACCCTTAGCAACCATTGGAGATTCATATTTTTCATTTTGGCATCATAAGTGTGTGGTTGCTTAAAGTTGAAGTAAAGTGCAAAAGCAAGGAGGTGAAGTAAAAATCTCTGGTTTTCTCAACTAATTTGGCTTGCTTAAAAAGATCCTCAACAGGTATGCAATTTGTCTCTATTAGTTTATATCATTTTCATGAAATTGCATTTGTTGAGTGTTTGGATAAATGTGGTGATTATGAGCATTTGATAAGTTTCATTACCTATTGTTTTTAATAAGTGATAAGAATCTCATGAAGTGTTGGTATAAAGTATCAAACCTATTCTGGTCATGTGTGTTTTGCTATTTTGATCAGTATGTTAATCCCAAGCATTGTGAGGAAGTGACTCAATGTTTATGCTTGCTGCAGTAGATAATGTGATGCTGTTTTATTTTGTTTCATCTTGTTCAAAATTCTTGAATCTGCTGGAATAATCATGGTTGTTTGATGTGCTATGTTTTACTATACCCTGTTCATATTGTGTTCATTTTGCTTAAACTATCACCTAGCTCAGTTTGCCATTGCTGCTATGAATTTAAAAACTGATGCTAGTGCTTCTTGGCTGGCCTGGCTGTAGCTTGTTTGCTCATAACATGAAAAACTGTTTATGTTTGCAATTCATAAAAAGTATGTTTGATCTTCAAATGGCCTGCTTCAGTTTCTTAGGGTAAGTTTTCAAGATAGGTTTTTGTTTCACCTACTGATTTGAGAAGTACAACTTTTATGTGAGAAAATCTTTGTTCGTGTTTGCCAATTCTGTTTTGTAATAGCACTAGAAAACTCATCTTTGGTATAAGGCATCACAGGTCTGGATTTATCTTGCAAACAAGTTCATGTGTACATTTGAAGCATGCCTATGTGTTCTATTTTGTTGTTTGGTGCATAGCACACAAATCCACATGTTTTCATAGCATTCATCAAGTTCATCAAGTCACTCAAAAGCTGTTTTTTATACCAATGCTTGTACATCTCAAAACAGCATTTGAACACTTCCTAAATGTCATTTAGAGTATGTTGGCATAGTTATTTTAACCTCAAGATAGCTGCATCAAAAAACTCATGTTTTCAAGCCACCTTTGCTTGCACATCAAGCCACAACTTGTTACTTTTTGTACAAAATCAATTTTCATTAAAACCACTTCACACACACCTCACTTTAGTCATTTGAAACATGCTTGCACAATCATTTCATCAAAAATCCCTCAATTTTCGAAATTCACTTTCAAAATGCAAGAATGTCATCACACATCCACACACCTAGCCACTTTTGGCAGTACCTTATTTTCCATGTAAAACACATTGCACACACTTTGTATTAAATATATATGTGATGTTGGAACCCTTACTTTGCTTAGAAACACACTGTACCATAATGTCACTCATGAGATGCTCTTTCTTTCACATGCTAGCATATCACATACCAGATTTGGGATTAATGATTTTCTTTGTAATTTTTGTGTTACAACAGTTTAATATGATCATTTTTGACATGTTTGTATGAACCAAACCATTGAATACCTCATGAACACCAACCTGTACCATCACATGCACACAACACACACAAAAAGCACTTTGAATACCACACTTCCACACACTTGTTCCAGTTCTAAATTTTTCACATACACACACTTAAAATCATGTTTGGAATGTGTTTACAAGTTTACTTTGGTCTGCATTGCAATGAAATACAAAATCCCAACTGTCATGCATTATTGTCTTTGCTCATTTGCAAATTAAGTGTGATTTTTCATAACTGTTTGTTTCTGGCCATGAGAGTGTTTTGGCTTGCTTGAATATCATCTAAGTGGTGTGTGTGTGTGTGTGTGTATGCTTTGTGTGGATTTAAGATGATTGTGTATGGCTGTTCAAAACAATTTGCAAATTTTGAAGCATAAACAAACCCCTATCGGGTTTTTCAGTAGAAAAACAATTTGGAAAAACCAACACCACCATCTTAATTCTCAGATGGTTCTACCCCAAAAGCATATAAAGTTTGTGGAAAAAGACCAAAAAATGAGAAAGTTATGACCATTTTGCAAAATCATGAAAACCTTTGTTTTTGCCCAACCATGAAACCAAACATACACTATATATTTATTAACTCACTTTGGTCAATGGACGTATGGCCGCCCCAGCGGTTGAGACTTTGCGTGCACACTATACTTGGCATGGGTTCGATCCCTTGTGATAACCCTTGTTGCCACTTTTTCTTATTTTTTCACATGAACTTCAAAAAATCATAACTCTCTCATTTTTTATCATTTTTCACCCATTATTTTTTCATTGTGTTTTTTTTAATGTTTACTTTCATGTCATGTATTTATTTTCCATGTTTGATTAATTTTTTATCATGTTTGACCATGTGCGATTCGTGCGTTGACAGTGCTAACCCTAATCTGTTGCAGATGAAAGTTAAAAGGGTTCCGCTTGTTTTTCTTTGTGAAAATTGATTGTTCTCACATCTATACATGTTATTTAACATGTTAGGATTTTTACTTTGAATTATTATCATGTTCATTTCATCTGTTTGTTAACTGTACTCCAAGTCGTCACGGTTTTCGTACTAATCATCTGCTTTGATTGTCATCATTGCCTTTCATCCTTAATCTTTTTCATTGGTTGTCACCATGAATGCTTTTGTATGATGTTTGTATTTTATTTTTATCCCCAAGTGATGAAGCTTGTTAGCTTTCATCCAATTGCCAATCATCTCTCCCTCCAAGGGAAGGTCTGTCCACTAGACTGTCAATGTCTTGGACCAAAATATCTACTATCCTTTGACTTTGTTAAGTCACCTTAATCCTAGTTTAGAAACCTTTAGACTTTGCTTGAAGTCTAAGAGACCCACCCATACTAGGAGTGTTCTTCAACTAGAACCCTAGGAAAGAGTCCGTCAACTCTATGTAAGAATCATCGTCATGACTTCTTACTTCCCCTTTCAACTTAGATTAGGGAGTTTTGTCAAACTCCACACAAACATTGTCATGTTTGTTCCCCTTGAACCTTGATCATCATCAAGTGTTCTTTCCCCTTGTGAGGCAAACTACAATTGCTCTGATTCTATCCTAGTCAGGATACGTAGGCAAAAGGTGCGACGCCTTTGCGAACAAACTTAGAAAACCACTTAGGCCTTTATTTATTTCATCCCAATTCCCAACTTAAACCATAGTGCACAATTCACAAACTTAGCAAGTAAATTGAACAAAAGGTTCCTGTAGAGTACTACAGATATTTAGGGTGCTAATACCTTCCCTAGATATAACCAACCCCCGAATCCCCGAATCTCTAAAGCGTTGTTGTCACATCGCGCAAAAGGTTCTTTCTTTCTTTAGACCTATCCTTTGGATAAATTAAAGTCCGGTTGTAAAAGAAATATGGTTCAAGTTAATCAATAGCTTGATATCAAATTTTCACCGCAACAGAAAAATGGCGACTTCACTGGGGACTTTGTATGTTTATTACATTTTATTTTTGAGGGTTTAACCTATTTTGTTTAAATACTTGCTATTTGTGAATATTTGTTAATACTTGCATATTTGTTTGGTCCTTGGGAAATTCAAGAGGTGAGACAATACTATACCCATGCTCGAGCGTACTTATGATAGGAAGGTGGTATATTCAAGGAGGCTTATAGGGAGTTGATTCCCGACTAAGCTAACTTGAGAAAACCACCGCTCAATGGAGGTCCTTTTTGAGGGTTGGTGTTGTTGATCGAGTATTCGTGAAACAATGCTGCTTTCTATAAGGGGCCCATGCCATTGAGGACCTTTAGATCACTCATTACCCCACTTGGCCTTATTAGAATGTAGTGCGATGACTATGAAGGAGTATTTCCGAATAGTTGATACGCGATACTACACTCGGACGAGACTCTCTTGAGAATATTATCGACCACCGAGTTATTCGGAAAATTGATAATATCCGAAGGATGGGTTGAGGACTCTGGGAACTTTTTAGAACCTTGTTCTACAGGTGGTAAAAAGCTCTAGTACACTCTTTATTGGGAAGGGTAGACCTTGGCTCCATGCTTGAATTTTCCCTAAACCTAAACCTGTGTTTGTTTATCCATGTGTATATGTGAATACTTGTGTTTATTGCATTCATGCATTCATAAGCATCATAACATCAAAGGTTTTATGGAACTCAGTCTCCTCTTTTAAAAACTTTAGGAACATCATGGATAGTGGAAAAAATAAAATAATGAAGTACACCTACAAGAGTCCTAATTTGGAAGACATAGAGAAGTTGAGTACTTTGGTGACAGATATAGAAGGATTCAAAAGCAGGTACGGAAATTTATTATCACTATTGAGAACAAAGAAGAAGATGGATCTGGGTCTCCTTTCTACATTGCTACAGTTCTACGATCCGCTTTATCACTGTTTCACATTCCCTGATTATTAGTTGGTGCCCACACTTGAAGAATATTCCTGTTTGATCGGTTTGCCCATTCCGGAGAATTCTCCTTTTCCCATCACGGAGAAGGACCCTAAAAAAGAAGAAATTGCTAAAGCAACACGCCTGGGATTAAAAGATATTCAAGAAAATATGACCATCAAAGGAGGAGTTCCTGGTTTGACTGCTAAGTTCTTGGTTAAGAAAGCTCAATACTATGCCGATCACTCGAGTATGGATGCATTTGAGACGATCTTTGCCTTACTTATTTACGGTATTTTCTTGTTCCCAAACATTGACAACTTTGTGGATCTCAACGCCATCAAAATTTTCTTGAAGAAAAACCCCGTACCAACTCTGCTAGGCAATACCTATCATTCTGTTCATTGGAGGAATCTTCACAATGGAGGAATGATCACTTGTTGTGTCCCGTTGCTGTACAAATGGTTTCATTCTCATATGCCTAAAGCTCATGCCTTCTGGAAAAAGGGATGGTGGTCTCAAAAGATTATGGCATTATCTCATTCTGACATTGATTGGTACAACCGAGATTACGACGGTATAAAGATTATTGACAGTTGCGGAAGCTTCGGTAATGTGCCTCTCCTTGCTGCAAATGGAGGAATCAGTTATAATCCGGTTCTCGCTCGACGACAGCTCGGGTATCCGTTGAAAGACAGGCCCAACAGCGCTCATGTGGAAAGTATGTTCTTTATGGGAGTATCTGAATTGAAGGAAGAATTCTTGGAACCTTGGAAGCATGTACACAAGAGAGGAAAAGAGAGCCTAGGAAGACCTAACTGTGTCTCTCTCGATCCCTACCTCCAATGGGTTCGGAAGAGAGCAATTCAGCTGAAAATGCCTTATGCCCCACAGAAGCCCATGGTCTTGAATGAAGAACACCCATTGATCTTTATGTCCGAAGAAGAAAAATTGAAGATTGCCTTGAGGAAGTCACAGCAGACGGAAGTGTCTTGGAGGTACAAATACCAAGTTGCGATGGAAGAGAATGAAGAACTCCACAAACAACTCCAAGAAAGGGATGAAGAAGTAAATGCATACAAGAAAATAAAGACCCAAGAGAACTTATTCTAATTCAGCAACCAGTCAACTCCGTGGAAGACAATGGTAGAGAAGCTCATGCAAGAGAAGATTGAAGTAGAAGAAAAGCTCAGGAAAGCAACAACAACAGTGGACTTTCTGATGCAAGATTTTCCTCTTTAGGACTTTTTTAAGATGTACTTGAAATATTTTGTAATATAAAATCTAATGAAATCCGTGATGTTTTTAAATATGTCTGAGTTCCATAAAACTTTGTGCATTTGCATTTACATCCTCATTTTATTTTAAACATTCAAGGGATTTAAACTTATTTCACAGATATTATTAAATGAACTCTGTGAAGAGAACAACTACAGAATTTGTATTCCGATAGCCAGATCTGGAGAATCTAAGAGTGTTGGGAAGAATGGTGGAAGATCCCGAGGCGTTCAAAGCAAAACATGGAAACATACTATCGTTACTTGAGATTCAGGTTACCAGTTGTTGCCAACCTTAGAGGGACAAGTATTTCAGGGTTATGCAAGAGAAGGAAGCACTCCAGGGTTTGGGCCGTCAAGGAAGAGGACAGAATCCACCAGAAAGGGGAGGTCCTTCAAGCTAGATGATTTAGGGTTCTTTTGTTTTGTCTGTAATTTTTAATTTTTGTTGTATTTTAGTAAAACTCCCCAGTAGAGGGATGTATGAAAAAAGAAAGAATTGTTGTAATATTTTCCATTTTTAATATCTATGAATGGCGTTTTGAAATCCCTTGAATGTTTAAAACATTGCATCCGCATTCTCGCATGTCATAAGTATAGCATAAGCATTATCCTCTGTGTCATGTCTCATTCCGTTGTCATCCTCAACAGAAAGAGAGAAAAGAATCACGCTGAATCGCCAACACCGATACAACACTAGAGCTCAAGCCCGCCAAAGAATGGAGGCCCAGAATCAGGAAATTGACAGGATTTACGAAGAGCTCGGAGATTTGAGAGGAGGAATCAAACAGATTATGGAAGCTTTACAGGTCATTAGAGCGAAGATGGACACTCAGACTACCGTTGTTTCAGAAATTACCAATTCAGCCGTGGATCCAACTCCAGCAGCTGTCACTATCACCAACACTCCGCCATATGGTCTACATCCTGATTTTCTACACCCGCCACCAATAAACCAACAAGTTGTTCCTCTAAGAGAGGAATTACCCCAAACTATCCCAACTTATACCCAGGCTGCTGTACAAACACAGGTACGCCTAATGTTTCACAATCATCCGCCGGTATTTGGGGATCAGGAAGAGTTTGAAGGTGAAAATGGAGAACATGAGAAACTAAGAGAAAGTGTTGAGATCATCGGAAGAAAGATGAAGGCTATGGAAGGTAATGACGTCTTCGGGACTGATACCCGAGACATGTGTTTGGTTTCCGGTTTGGTAATTCCACCAAAATTCAAGATTCCGAATTTTGATCAGTACTCAGGTGCTTCTTGCCCACGAACACATTTACTTATGTATTGCCGCAGAATGGCCGCTTATGTTGAAGATGACAAATTAATGATTCACTGTTTCCAAGATAGTCTGAAGGGTGCTCCTGCAAAATGGTACTTGGGTCTAGACCAATCCCGTATTAACTGTTTTCAAGACTTGGCCAATGCCTTCATCAAACATTACAAATACAACATGGATCTTGCTCCAGATCGAAGACAATTACTGAGTATGTCCCAGAAGAACTCTGAATCATTTAAAGAGTACGCCCAACGATGGAGAGAAAATGCTTCCCAAGTAGAGCCACCACTAAGTGAAAAGGAGTTAACTGATTGGTTCGTTGACACAATTCGGCCAGAGTTTTATGAAAAGATGATCAGCAGTGTGAGTGCAAGTTTTGCAGATATAGTAGCCGTCGGAGTACGGGTGGAACTAGGGATGAAGAATGGAAGAGTGGCCAGTAGCTCCAACAGTTCTAACAACCATGTCAAGAAAGTTGGCAACCCTTTCCACAAAAAGAAAGAAGGGGAAACTAACGCCATAACCAACGGAATAAGAGGACGCATGTGGAAGCAACCATACCAGCAGTTTCAACAGCCGCAGCCAGGCTACAACCAGCAACCACAACCCGGTTACATCCTACAGAATTACCCAAGACAAATGTATCCTCCACAGTACGCCTCACAACACTATGTGGCGGCTGTAACTCCGGCCTTCACCCGTCCTAACTATCAAACTGTACAACCCGCACCGGGATACCAGCCTATGCTCCAAGGACAGCAACGAGCACCCAACGCTCCATCCTATCAACCAAATCATCAACCCAGAGCTCCGACACCTCGCCAGAGTTTTCAAAACAAAAGACCCACTACAAAACCCGTTTTCCCTCAAATACCAATGACCTACACCGAGTTATACCCCTCTTTGGTTCAAGAAGGGCTGGTAACAACTAGACCATTAAATACTGATACGACATCTCCCCACTATAACCCGAACGTCCACTGTACCTTCCATGAGGGCGCTGCTGGCCATGATCTTGAAGGATGTCTTGCATTGAAGCATCTGGTAAAGGAATTAATTGAGAAGAAGATTCTGTCATTCAACGATGCACCGCCAAATGTAAAACATAACCCGCTACCAAGTCACGGGGGGATTAATGCAATAGAGGACTCTTCAGCTGAAAGATTGATTACTGATGTATCAGAAATTAAGACACCTTTGAAGACGTTACATGAAAAGCTCTTGAAAGTGGGTTTGATCCCAAGCAGTCACGATAGCTGCATGGAATGTTCCGTCAGTTCTGAAAGATGCAGTATGGTACATAAAGATATCCAAGGATTAATCAATGAAGGAGTATTGCAAGTATGTGGTAAAGCACAGAGAGGGGAAGTTTCGGTAATAGAACCTGTTTTCGATAAAGCAAGGAAGAATGAGGAAATTCCGATGTCCAGGAATGTAAAACCGGTATTCGACAGGTCGACAATCAGTCAGTCCCGAGCAATTATAATTCAAAATCCAAAGCCATTTCCTTTCGAAAGTACAAAGGCAGTTCCATGGAAGTATGACATGACCGTAACATCAGGAAAGACGAACCAGAAAGAATAAGTAAAGAAAGACCGGGGTAATGTTACAAATATTGCAGGAACCAGCAGAATGACCCGCAGTGGCCGGGTATACCAACCAAAGATCACGGTAGTTGCTCCAAAGGAAGCTGCTCCGACCGCAGCTCAAGACAAAGAAATACCCAGTACCGAGGGAGAAGATGAAGAATTCTTAAGAATTATTCGCATAAGTGATTATAAGGTGGTAGACCAACTTCATCAGACACCAGCTAAAATCTCAGTGTTGTCCTTGTTAGTGAACTCTCCTGCTCATCGGGAAGCCCTGCAGAAGGTGCTAAAACAAGCACACGTGACCAAAGATATAACTCTGGGGCAGTTTGATTCAATAGTGGCGAATATAACGGCATGCAACACTTTGAGCTTCAGTGATGCAGAATTACCAAAAGAAGGAAGAAATCACAATCGGGCGTTGCATATATCCATCAGATGTCAGGAAGATACAATGGCTCGGGTCTTGGTCGATAACGGATCATCACTAAATGTATTACCGGCAAGGTCACTCGCAAGATTGGCCTACACAGGGGCAGAAATGAAGCCCACGCCTTTAATTGTAAAAGCCTTTGATGGGTCCAGAAGAGAAGTTATTGGAGAGGTAGAATTACCCATTATGGTAGGCCCTCATGTGTTTGATATAACGTTCCAAGTGATGGACATTAATCCAGCGTTCAGTTGCTTGCTGGGACGACCGTGGATTCACGAAGCTGGGGCAGTGACGTCCACCTTACACCAACGGCTGAAGTATGTGGTTAATGACAAATTGGTAATCGTACACGGTGAAGAAGATTTAATGGTGAGCAACGTATCATCATTCAGATATATTGAAGCGGAGGAGGGTGCATTAGAAACTTCATTCCAGGCCCTCGAAATCGCCAATGCAGTGGTAATAGAAGAAACAATGGTTGAAGGGTGTCCATCCTTCGCATCAGCCCAGAGCATCAAGACAACACTAAAAGAAGGCACTCCCGTAGGTTGGGGAGAAGTTATTGAAGTAAAGCCCAAAATGGATCGACAGGGGTTGGGTTACAAACCAACTCACGACAAAGAATCCATGCATGACAAAGGACATCTAAAGACGATTCAGGAGATATTCATCAGTGGTGGTTCCCAAATCAATGCAATAGGGGACGAGGCGGAAGACGGAGACATCAAGCATTTAGTGTACCACTGTGATTCCCCTTTGAACAACTGGGAGGCTGTGGATATTCCTGTAGTCTTTCCCGAGTCAAAGTAATTTGTTGTTTTCTTTTCTTGTTTTGTCATTTTAAAACTCCATGACCGTGCCCAAGGTCATAGGAATGTTTTGTAAGGGCCCCGTGTTTTCAAAAGAATATCAATGAAAATGGACTGTTTTGTTAAATCCCTCGTTTCCTTTACTGCTTTTGTTGCTTTCACTTTAAAAAAGGAAAAAATGGCAATTTTATAAAACCCAAAAGCGATTTTATCTTTTGTATGCTGCATTCATCTTTGTGTTTTAATAAAATCAAACCATTCCCACCTGCAGCACCATTCAAAACCCCATTGAATCTCACGACCAGGCATTTCCTCCGGACTATGATTCACCAATTTACCAAGCTGAAGAGGAGGACGAAGATGTTGAAATTCCTGAGGAGCTGGTAAGATTGACTCAAAACGAAGAGACAAAGCTTCAGCCTTACAAAGAACAGGTCGAAACTATCAACCTTGGCACTGAAGATAGCAAGAGAGAAGTCAAGATTGGGGCCGATCTGGGGACAGACGTCAAGTAGCAATTAAAAGAACTTTTGAAAGAATATGTGGATGTATTTGCATGGTCTTACCAAGATATGTCGGGTCTGGACACTGATATAGTAGTCCACAAGCTACCGCTCAGACCAGAATGTCCGCCAATTAAACAGAAACTCCGCATAACCAGGCCTGACATGGCACTCAAAATCAGAGACGAAGTTAAAAAGCAGGTAGACGCGGGTTTCTTGGCAGTATCCAATTACCCCGAATGGGTAGCAAACATTGTCCCTGTACCGAAGAAAGACGGCAAGGTCAGAATGTGTATAGACTATAGAGATCTAAACAAAGCCAACCCTAAAGATGACTTTCCACTACCACATATTGATACTTTGGTGGACAACATAGCCCGCTTCGAAGTCTTCTCTTTCATGGATGGTTTCTCTGGCTACAATCAAATCAAAATGGACCCGGATGACATGGAAAAAACTACCTTCATCACCCCGTGGGGAACTTACTGCTACAGGGTTATGTCGTTTGGTCTAAAAAATGCTAGTGCCACCTACCAAAGGGCCATGGTCACTCTGTTCCATGATATGATGCACAAGGAAATAGAGGTGTATGTCGATGATATGATTGCTAAGTCTCAGAATGAAAGGGATCATTTGGAGCATCTGTTGAAGTTGTTCAAAAGGCTTCAGAAATATCAGTTAAGATTGAATCCAGCAAAATGTACTTTTGGAGTCAGATCAGGAAAGCTACTTGGTTTCATTGTCAGTCAGCTAGGAATCGAGGTAGATCCAGACAAGGTCCGTGCCATCCAAGATATGCCAGCTCCCCAAACGGAAAAGCAAGTCAGGGGCTTTCTTGGAAGATTAAATTACATATCCAGGTTCATTTCCAACATGACTCCTACCTGTGAGCCCATTTTCAAATTGTTACGCAAGAGTCAACCAGTGGTTTGGAATGAAGACTGCCAGCAAGCCTTCGACAAAATCAATAGTTATCTGCAAGAACCGCCAATCTTGATACCTCCGGTTCCGAGAAGACCATTATTTATGTACCTTACAGTCCTTGAAAGTTCAATGGGGTGTATGTTAGGTCAGCAAGATGAATCCGGGCGGAAGGAGCATGCCATCTATTACCTGAGTAAGAAGTTCACCGACTGCGAAAGCCGTTACTCGCTACTTGAAAAAACTTGTTGTGCTCTGGCTTGGGCTGCCAAACGCCTGAGGCAGTATATGGTTTGCCACACTACGCTCCTGATTGCAAAAATGGATCCGATCAAGTACATCTTGGAAAAGCCTGCTCAGACAGGAAGGCTTGCCCGTTGGCACATGCTATTATCAGAATACGACATCCAATATGTGACCCAGAAGTCCATCAAAGGCAGTGTCTTATCAGACTACCTCGCAGATCAGCCGGTCGAAGATGATGAGTCTCTCAAACTAGACTTCCCCGATGAAGACATTATGTTGATAAAAGACTGTGAAGAGCCTAATCCTGATAAAGATTCACAACTTATTCCTCAGTGGAAGATGATGTTTGATGGCTCCTCCAATTACAACGGGCACGGTGTGGGGGCAGTTCTAATGAATCCTGAAGGTGGGTACACGCCATTTACAGCACGGTTGGATTTTGATTGTACCAACAACATCGCAGAATATGAGGCGTGCATCCTTGGCCTCGAAGCAGCCATTGATCTCAAAATCAAAACCCTGGAAGTAAGCGGAGATTCAACATTAGTCATTTACCAAGTCACCGGCGAATGGGAGACCAGACATGAAAACTTGATCCCATACAGAGCTTACATTGTTGAGATGATTGAGTACTTCGACGAGATCACATTCAAGCACGTTCCTAGATCCGAAAACCACATTGCTGATGCTCTAGCCATGTTAGCTTCTATGTGGAAGGTCCGGGATGTTAATGACGCTACTCTTATCAAGATTGAGCGGAAAACTGAGCCTGCCTACTGTGAGATGATTGAAGAAGAAACAGATGATAAACCATGGTACCATGATATAAAGAACTTTCTGTTAAAACAAGAATATCCAGCAGATGCTACGTCACTTGACAAGAAAACTTTAAGAAGACTAGCATCGAAGTTCTTTATCAGCAATAATATACTTTACAAGAGAAATCATGATATGGTTCTGCTCAGGTGTGTTGACAAAAGAGAAGCTGATTTGTTAATGAAAGACGTCCATGAAGGAATCTTCGGTACTCACGCCAATGGATACGCGATGGCCAAAAAGATCTTGAGGGCTGGTTATTATTGGTTGACCTTAGAAAATGATTGTATCCAATTCTCCAGAAAATGTCACAAGTGTCAGATTTATGTCGACAAAATGCATGTACCTCCTACACTGCTAAATGTGTTATCATCACCATGGCCCTTCTCCATGTGGGGTATTGATATGATTGGGAAAATCGAGCCCAAAGCTTCCAATGGACACCGTTTCATTCTGGTCGCTATCGACTATTTCACTAAATGGGTTGAAGCTGCATCCTACACCAATGTAACACGACATGTGGTAACCCGTTTCATCAAGAGAGAGATCATCTTCCGATATGGGATCCCGAACCGAATCATTACAGACAATGGTACCAATCTGAACAACAAATTTATGAAAGAACTGTGCGATATCGTCCCAAAATGAATGGCACTGTCGAGGCAGCAAACAAGAACATTAAGAAAATCTTGCAAAAGATGGTGAAGACCTATAAGGATTGGCATGAAATGTTACCTTTTGCTTTACATGGATACAGAACATCTGTCCGCACTTCAACAGGGGCAACCCCTTTCTCCTTGGTATACAGGATGGATGCAGTGCTCCCGGTCGAGGTCGAGATCCCTTCGTTAAGGGTCATAATGGAAGCAAAACTTGAGGAAGCAGAATGGGTCAGGGAAAGATTCGATCAGTTGAACCTAATTGATGAAAAACGCATGTCAGCAATGTGCCACGGCCAGTTATACCAGAAAAGGATTAAAAGAGCCTTTGACAAGAAAGTCCGCATCCGAGAGTTCCGAGAGGGGGAGCTCGTATTAAAGAAGATCTTACCAGTCCACAAAGACGCCCGAGGGAAGTGGATGCCTAACTATGATGGCCCGTTTGTCGTGAAAACAGTCTTCTCAGGAGGTTCACTAATTCTCACAACCATGGACGGGGAACAGCTCACTCACCCCATAAACTCTGATGCAGTCAGAAAATATTACGCCTAAGAAGAACCCGATAAGTCGAAGACTCGCAAGGGCGACTTATGAAAAAGTTAGGGTAAAAAGAAAAGAAAAAAGAGAAAAAGAAAAGAATTGAAAGCTCGCTAAGTTGAAAACCCGAAAGGGCGACTTAGGCAAAAATGAGCGTCCCGGTGGATTGAAAACCCGAAAAGGGCGATCCAGGCAAAAGTTAGGGACAAAGGCGCTTCACTGCATCAGAAGGTTATCACCGTTGCAGAAAACAGTACAGAGAAGATCCACTCCCAATCGCTCTCGTCAGAAGCAAGGAATTGATGAATTTTAGTCTTTAGGCATGGATGGTCGTGGGATTAAATGTAACCTTTCTACATTTTCCATTTCTTTCACTTGTAAAAAGTTCTATGAAATTATGTCATTGGCAAGATTTCATTCTTGAATAAAACAGTTTTGAGCCATTCTTTTGTTGCAAATTACTATTTCTCTTTACCGTTTTTGTTATGCAAAATTTGTTCATTAATCAAAATGATAATTTTGAAAACATAAAGGCCGGACTTCTCTTTCAAACAATAAAACTTGGAAAGATTAACAAACACAAATGCTTTGACTCGCGAAAGACTCAGCGAAAGTCATACTCCCCCTGATGTCTCAAGGTGGAAGAAGCTTTGATATGCATTTGCATCATTCCCAAATGGAAGTAGGTAACAAATTTGTTCATTCGACTCTCCTTTGGTCATGTGTGGTTACCAAGACCAAGAGGCCGTCCCGTAGGACTTGGCAGAAAAGGAAGACCCATTTCCGACAGACAATTATCAGAACAGTTTATCAAGAATTATTTTGACAGTTCGGGCTAGCTTAGTCAAGTCTTGTCCACATAGTTGGGTTTATTTCCCAAACACCCCTTAACCTGGATTCAGTGTGATTCTGCTTTCTCCAGTGTTGTCGTATCTTATTCCCTAGTTGTCACTAACAGTCCCTGCAAGTCCAGTCATAACTGGCATTGATAAATCCAATTGTTATTGGTATCCTAGTTTGGTCGTCACCAAATCCTCGCAAAGTCCAGTCGTAACTGGCACTGTTTGAATCCAATCGTCATTGGTATCATTTGTTGGTCGTCACCAACTCCCCGTAAAGTCCAGTCATAACTGGCACTGTAAAATCCAATTGCTATTGGTATCATCTTGGGGTTATCACCACCGTCCCCTGTGAAGTCCAGTCGTAACTGGCATCGTTCTAAAAATCCAATTGTTATCATTCGTTGGTCGTCATCAACCTCCCCAGATAAGTCCAATCATAACTGGCACACTCCACCCAAATCGTTATTTGTGGTTAACATTAATCCCCATGAAGTCCAGTCATAACTGACATTGCTTAAATCCAATTGTTATTGGTATCCTAGTTTGGTCGTCACCAAATCCTCGCAAAGTCCAGTCGTCACTGGCACTCTCCACCCGAATCGTTATTTATGGTTGCTATTAAATTTCCCAGGAAGTCCAGTCATAACTGGCATTGCTTATCCAGCATCGCTGTTTGGTCGTTACCAATTCTCCACAAAAATCCAGTTGTAACTGGTATCGTCCTTTATCCCTCCAGTATTCCTTTCGGTCGTCACCGATTTCATTAGCTAAAGCCCAGTCGTCACTGGCAGTCCACGATTTTTCTTGCCTATTTACTTTGGGTTAGTGGTAATTACCATCTTATCCCCAATAAGTATTTGTGTTCCCCAGCCTAATCTCGGAGATCTAGTCGTCACTAGCATCCCCTGTATGTCTAGTTTTGTTTGTAGTCCATTCCTGAAGATCCCGTTTGAACTCTTCGCTATAGGAAGGCTTCGTCTGATTATCCCCAGTGAGGTTTGTCTCGAATTTCATTTTGTTTCCCCTATAGGAAGTTTTCTTTCCCCAGTAAGAGGTATCTCTTTCCCTAGTGAAATACATCCCTTTCCCCGGTGAACGGTCGTCCTCGTCAGGTTCCGTTTCCCCAGTAAGAAGTTAGCTTTTTCTCCAGTGCTATCATTTAGTCACGTTTGAACTATTTGATATCCGAGTCAGGATTTTCATCCCCAGTGGGAGTCCCTCCTTAAAGATATCCCTGGTGTGTCAGGTCTCCGGAGCCGATCCCCGGTGAATAGTCTGTTATTCTACCATTTTTTGTGTATTGCATATCAAGCATCATGAAGCATCATTTAGATTACATAGCATTTCAGCATTTGTCCTTTGTATAGCATCGGATCTAAGGGACAAACTTTTTGGTTTTCTGTAGTTAAATATCTTTCACTACGATCTCTCGAGGATTGTCATCTCTCAGCTCTATCTAGTGAAGATATTTAAATAGGGGCAACTGTTGCACCCCAAATTTTGACCACCTTAGATCCTCATTATCATTCTAGAATCATGCATCGTAGGATTATCTGACATTAACCCAGTTCAAGATTCTCTTTGTCAAGCTGCAGAGGAATTAGGGTTTTGACGCAGATGAAATCGGAGATGTGTGTGTGTATGATCAATCAAGGGTTTGAATGAATTTGAATCATGAGAAAGTTCAAATATGCAACATGAGGTCAAAAGATAAGTCAGCTTGAAGTCGTCGCGCCAAAATCGAGAACAGTGCGGTATGGGCGCCCGATTAGGGTTTTCGATTGAGGAAAAGTCAACTGAAGTTTGACTTTTGTGTTTGAAGGTGTTTTAATGAGGGAATTGTGGTTAATAGAGCTCACATGACCTAATGAAGTCTACTCATGAAGTTTCAAGGTCTCGGGAAGTCCAGAACGTCCGCAGACGACTCGGTAGCTACCGATCGATCGCGCCGGCGACGAAAAATCGACTTTTCAAGTTTAAGGAATTGGACTTCAAGATGTGAAGCAAAGTTGTTCCATATGTCAATATAAGCTCACTCATAAAATTTCATGGTCATTTGATCAAGGATGAAGGAATAATCGAGAAAATCGGGAATTAGGGTTTCGAAAGGGGCAAAACCGTAACTTCCTAACCACACACTCAATTGAGGTGGTTCCAAGCTCATTTGAAAGCTCTTGACAAGCTCTAAAAAAGTCTCCTAGTGGTCCATAGTCAGAAAATGCTTAGATTTTGAGTTAGAGGAGAAAACATTACAAGAGAGGGAAATAACTTGAAAATTTCTAAGTTATTTTGCCTTAAGAACCCTAAAATCAGCCAACTTCAAGGGGATTTTTCACCTAGTTTCAAATGGAACCAAGACTTCTGGCCAACATGAATGTTTTTGTACTATGTGAGGGCTTTCCTAAAAGTACAAGAACTCCTCAAGGTGATTTATGAGCTGGGAGATACATGTGTTCAAAGTTGGTGTTTTGTCACTTTTGTCCCACATTGGCCAAATTTGCAAAAGCACCTCTCCCACCCAAGTGGGCCAATTTTAACTTGCCAAACTCATGCTATCTGATATATAGAACATATCAAGCATGTTAGAACAGAAAGATTGCATAGAAGTATCATGGAATTAAAGATTTGAAGTTCATTGCCAAAGTTGCCAAAATTGACTTTTCCAAGCATGAGGTGTAAAGCAATTCTGCTCCAGCCACTCTACCAAGCCTCTAGCCTGCATTTTCATCAGTAAAACCATCAATAAACTTGCCCCTTGATGAAAAGAAACAGCCAATGGACAGAAAAAGCAAGGCAAGTGGGGTGGTGGATCAAAAATATCCAAGTTTGCTTCATGGTTAAGTAATGTTTCCTAGTAAGCACCTCCTTGATTTTCACTATAAAAAGAGACCTCAAACCCCTCATTCAGGACATCAATCTCACTAAAAACCAGAGAAACCAAGCATCCTTGTTGTATCTCATTCTTGCTTGCAAATTGCAAAACCATCTCAAGTTCACAAAGTGTTCAAAATTCTGCATTTTGCACTTTTGCTACCATTTCCATTTCCATTAGTTCTAACACTCCTACCACCCTCCACACACCTTCTAAATAACATATAGAAGGTGTAAAATCCATAAAACCATCAAGAAAACTCAGAAATCAAAAAGTCAAACTCATACCTAGCTTACTTTGACCAAAAGCCACAAAAACCACCAAATTGTGTTCTAAGCCTTTCCTTGAGGTTGTGATCACTTGGACACCTCACATATAGCATATCTCAATTGTCAAGACCCTTAGCAACCATTGGAGATTCATATTTTTCATTTTGGCATCATAAGTGTGTGGTTGCTTAAAGTTGAAGTAAAGTGCAAAAGCAAGGAGGTGAAGTAAAAATCTCTGGTTTTCTCAACTAATTTGGCTTGCTTAAAAAGATCCTCAACAGGTATGCAATTTGTCTCTATTAGTTTATATCATTTTCATGAAATTGCATTTGTTGAGTGTTTGGATAAATGTGGTGATTATGAGCATTTGATAAGTTTCATGACCTACTGTTTTTAATAAGTGATAAGAATCTCATGAAGTGTTGGTATAAAGTATCAAACCTATTCTGGTCATGTGTGTTTTGCTATTTTGATCAGTATGTTAATCCCAAGCATTGTGAGGAAGTGACTCAATGTTTATGCTTGCTGCAGTAGATAATGTGATGTTGTTTTGTTTTGTTTCATCTTGTTCAAAATTCTTGAATCTGCTGGAATAATCATGGTTGTTTGATGTGCTATGTTTTACTATACCCTGTTCATATTGTGTTCATTTTGCTTAAACTATCACCTAGCTCAGTTTGCCATTGCTGCTATGAATTTAAAAACTGATGCTAGTGCTTCTTGGCTGGCCTGGCTGTAGCTTGTTTGCTCATAACATGAAAAACTGTTTGTGTTTGCAATTCATAAAAAGTATGTTTGATCTTCAAATGGACTGCTTCAGTTTTTTAGGGTAAGTTTTCAAGATAGGTTTTTGTTTCACCTACTGATTTGAGAAGTACAACTTTTATGTGAGAAAATGTTTGTTCATGTTTGCCAATTCTATTTTGTAATAGCACTAGAAAACTCATCTTTGGTATAAGGCATCACAGGTCTGTATTTATCTTACAAACAAGTTCATGTGTACATTTGAAGCATGCCTATGTGTTCTATTTTGTTGTTTGGTGCATAGCACACAAATCCACATGTTTTCATAGCATTCATCAAGCTCATCAAGTCACTCAAAAGCTGTTTTTTTATACCAATGCTTGTACATCTCAAAACAGCATTTGAACACTTCCTAAATGTCATTTAGAGTATGTTGGCATAGTTATTTTAACCTCAAGATAGCTGCATCAAAAAACTCATGTTTTCAAGCCACCTTTGCTTGCACATCAAGCCACAACTTGTTACTTTTTGTATAAAATCAATTTTCATTAAAACCACTTCACACACACCTCACTTTAGTCATTTGAAACATGCTTGCACAATCATTTCATCAAAAATCCCTCAATTTTAGAAATTCACTTTCAAAATGCAAGAATGTCATCACACATCCACACACCTAGCCACTTTTGGCAATACCTTGTTTTCCATGTAAAACACATTGCACACACTTTGTATTAAATATATATGTGATGTTGGAACCCTTACTTTGCTTAGAAACACACTGTACCATAATGTCACTCATGAGATGCTCTTTCTTTCACATGCTAGCATATCACATACCAGATTTGGGATTAATGATTTTCTTTGTAATTTTTGTGTTACAACAGTTTAATATGATCATTTTTGACATGTTTGTATGAACCAAACCATTGAATACCTCATGAACACCAACCTGTACCATCACATGCACACAACACACACAAAAAGCACTTTGAATACCACACTTCCACACACTTGTTCCAGTTCTAAATTTTTCACATACACACACTTAAAATCATGTTTGGAATGTGTTTACAAGTTTACTTTGGTCTGCATTGCAATGAAATACAAAATCTCAACTGTCATGCATTATTGTCTTTGCTCATTTGCAACTTAAGTGTGATTCTTCATAACTGTTTGTTTCTGGCCATGAGAGTGTTTTGGTTTGCTCAAATATCATCTAAGTGGTGTGTGTGTATGCTTTGTGTGGATTTAAGATGATTGTGTATGGCTGTTCAAAACAATTTGTAAATTTTGAAGCATAAACAAACCCCTATCGGGTTTTTCAGTAGAAAAACAATTTGGAAAAACCAACACCACCATCTTAATCCTCAAATGATTCTACCCCAAAAGCATATAAAGTTTGTGGAAAAAGACCAAAAAAATGAGAAAGTTATGACCATTTTGCAAAATCATGAAAACCTTTGTTTTTGCCCAACCATGAAACCAAACATACACAATATATTTATTAACTCACTTTGGTTAATGGACGTATGGCCGCCCCAGCGGTTGAGACTTTGTGCGCACACTATACTTGGCATGGGTTCGATCCCTTGTGATAACCCTTGTTGCCACTTTTTCTTATTTTTTCACATGAACTTCAAAAAATCATAACTCTCTCATTTTTTATCATTTTTCACCCATTCTTTTTTCATTGTGTTTGTTTTAATGTGTACTTTCATGTCATGTATTTATTTTCCATGTTTGATTAATTTTTTTTATCATGTTTGACAATGTGTGATTCGTGCGTTGACAGTGCTAACCCTAATCTGTTGCAGATGAAAGTTAAAAGGGTTCCGCTTGTTTTTCTTTGTGAAAATTGATTGTTCTCACATCTATACATGTTAGTTAACATGTTAGGATTTTTACTTTGAATTATTATCATGTTCATTTCATCTGTTTGTTAACTGTACTCCAGGTGCGATCTGTCGTCACGGTTTTCGTACTAATCATCTGCTTTGATTGTCATCATTGCCTTTCATCCTTAATCTTTTTCATTGGTTGTCACCATGAATGATTTTGTATGATGTTTGTATTTTATTTTTATCCCCAAGTGATGAAGCTTGTTAGCTTTCATCCAATTGCGAATCATCTCTCCCTCCAAGGGAAGGTCTGTCCACTAGATTGTCAATGTCTTGGACCAAAATCTCTGCTATCCTTTGACTTTGTTAAGTCACCTTAACCCTAGTTTAGAAACCTTTAGACTTTGCTTGAAGTCTAAGAGACCCACCCATACTAGGAGTGTTCTTCAACTAGAACCCTAGGAAAGAGTTCATCAACTCTATGTAAGAATCATCGTAATGACTTCTTACTTCCCCTTTCAACTTAGATTAGGGAGTTTTGTCAAACTCCACACAAACATTGTCATGTTTGTTCCCCTTGAACCATGATCATCATCAAGTGTTATTTCCCCTTGTGAGGCGAACTACGATTGCTCTGATTCTATCCTAGTCAGGATACGTAGGCAAAAGGTGCGACACCTTTGCGAGCAAACTTAGAAAACCACTTAGGCCTTTATTTATTTCATCCCAATTCCCAACTTAAACCATAGTGCACAATTCACAAACTTAGCAAGTAAATTGAACAAAAGGTTCCTGTAGAGTACTACAAATATTTAGGGTGCTAATACCTTCCCTAGATATAACCAACCCCCGAATCCCCGAATCTCTAAAGCGTTGTTGTCACATCGCGCAAAAGGTTCTTTCTTTCTTTAGACCTATCCTTTGGATAAATTAAAGTCCGGTTGTAAAAGAAATATGGTTCAAGTTAATCAATAGCTTGATATCAAATTTTCACCGCAACAATATATATATATATATATATATATATATATATATATATATATATATATATATATATATATATATATATATATATATATATATATATATATATATATATATATATATATATATATATATATATATATATATATATATATATATATATATATATATATATATATATATATATATATATATATATATATATATATATATATATATATATATATATATATATATATATATATATATATATATGGGGGAAGAGGAACGACAATGAAAAAAAATAGAAAACATGAAAGGAAAGTGGAGGAAGAAGAGAAAGTAGAAGGAAAAAGAAGGAAAAGCTTGGAAAAGCTCAAGAACGACTTCTAGCTTCCGATTAATCGAGGTAAGAGTGTGAAATCTTACTATCTTAATCAATGTGTACGATTATGTATGTGTGTGTTGGATTTGTTGGGGTTTTCTACTCATTTTCCATTTAGGGAAGAAGTTGGTTCAATCGGTAGAGACGATGTTTTATCGGTTAGAATCGAGAATGAACGGAGTAGTTTAGTCGGGTAGTGTTGGGCTAAGCCTACTGGGGTTGATTTGTACTGAATCGGTTGGTTATGTGAGGTTTAGGCTTTTGGACAACCATGGGGGTTCTGATCTCGTAGGTTCGCCAGGCGAATGGCAGCGAGGCTTCGCCAGGCGAAGCCTAGCGAACGGTAGCGAATCAAGTCAGAACCAAACACCCTGTCTTCGTTGGCAAGTTTGCCAGGCGAACGCATGAGGCGAAGATTCGCCAGGCGAGTATGCTAGCGAGTGCTAGCGAGTAATTCCAGGATAAATCCCAATGGTCTTCGCTGGCAAGTTCTCCAGGCGAACGGAGTAGCAAAGGTTCGCCAGAGGCTTCGCCAGGCGAAGGTTAGCGAACATAGCATCATGTTTTCTTTTCTTGTGTTTTCCATTCGTGGATTGGTGGTGTGGTTTGGTTGCGATCATTCCTTGTATGAGATAACTAATTATATGTTGTTATGTGTGTTGTGGGTAGCCGTATGGCGTGAATCCTAGATTATGAATTGATTGTGAATATGTGGCCTTTTGGCATATGTGACGCATTGTTTAAATTGATTAAAAATGCATGATGGATGTGATTGAGTTTATTGCCGTTTGGCACGATATTTGCAAGTTCATATTGCTCGTATGTGATGTATGATGATTGTAAATGTGAACCATGTTTAAATATTGTGAGTGCATAATGAATATATGTGATTAACGTGATGAATGCATGAGTATGTTTGTAAACATGTGTGCATTTCAAGAGCGTCATGAGTCATGTTGCATGTGAAGCATCATGGAATGCATTCTTGTGTTGATTGATTCCTCGGAGAATCTGCAGAACCTCGTGTACCCTTGTGGGGTGTGAGTGATGGTTATTTATTGATCCCTCGGAGGATTTGCAGAACCTCGTATGTTGCGATGGTTATATTGATTCGTCGGAGAATCTGCAGAACCTCGTGTGCCCTTGTGGGGTGTGAGCGATGGTTATTTATTGATTCCGCGGAGAATCTGCAGAACCTCGTGTGCCCTTGTGGGGTGTGAGTGATGGTTATTTATTGCCCCTCGGAGGATTTGCAGAACCTCGTATGTTGCGATGGTTATATTGATTCCTCGGAGAATCTGCAGAACCTCGTGTGCCCTTGTGGGTGTGAGCGATGGTTATTTTTGGTTCTTCAATTGAACCTGCTGAAATGAGTCGGTACCGCATTTGCATCTGCATAGATTCGTGTGTCGGTCTCTATGAGTTGCATGTTATCATCTTCATATGATGCATTGGTGAAATAAACATGAATGTAGATGTTTATGTGAATTAGCAATGGAATAAACATGTTGTGTATTTTTATTGAGTTAATGTGTATGTTTATGTGAATTAATGCGAATTGCGGTAATAGCATGAGTGAGTATGCTTGGAGATATGTATATATATGTGTGAGAAAGATATTGACTAATGAATTGCTGATTAAGTATGATTGTATATGCTTATATGATTTGCGGTAAATGAAACATAATGTATATGTGATTGTTAGGAGAAATGTGCATATGTGTGTGTGTGTGTGTGTGT